>CM023532.1:54298210-54479403 GCA_013350335.1 Chimonanthus salicifolius
TTAAATGGGAACTTGAATTTGTGGGACTAAGGTCGCTCAGATTATTGATGAATGGGATTTCTAAAAGAGTGGGCTGTAGGCGTTGGGAAAGGGGATGAAATGGAAAAGGTTGGTTGCTGTCTCTGTTTAGTAACAGAGCAATGAGTATCGTGTAAGGAGTGAATGGGTAACTGGCCAGAGTTGTGAGAGGTGTGGATTGGTATTCGAATAGGAAAAGAGGTGGTACTGTGTGCTACATCAGTAGGATATATAAACTTATTTTTCAAGTAGAACAAACATAATAGGATTCCATCGATCCCATCGAACTTCATATGTGCTAGCATTCCATGTTCTCCATTTCACTTGCCAACATCTAGGGTCGGGGCGTGACAGGATCCAATGGCAGCGATGAGCGTAGTCTGGCTTTCAGGTAGTAATGGCCGATGGTGTAAAAAGAGAAAGAAGATAAAACGATTTCAGTCGAAAAGACTTTTTACGATGAGTGAAACTTTAAAGAGCTTTTTTGAAAGAAATACTGAACATCAATTTGCTAGACTCTCTAATTAAATAATTTCTCTAATGTAATATATGTACCATGGTCCCAACCATATTATATTATAGAGGTTTTACTGTATATGATAGAGAGACTTGCATATGCTTCAATAATTAGTTGAACGTTTCAACTTTCAATAAGCCTCGACACGTTGGTAATAAAATGTCAAAAATATCATCTTACAATTCTCGCAGGCAAAATTAAGCCAATCAAATAAAAGGTAGAGATCGCGTAATGTGGCCCCCAATAAGCACCACTTAAGATGGTCCTCAACCCCGAATCCTACCCTTTGTCATCCTTCTTGCTCTACGTTCGAGTCCTTGCTCTGTTCCATATCTGCATCGGAAAAACCCTTATACCCCGATTCTCTTCTTCAGGTAAAGAGAAAATCCATCTGTTTTAAATCGTTTCTCGAATTTCTGTTATTCTCCTCATCTTTCTCTATTGAATTCTTCCATGCTAACCAGGAACCAAAAATCGCTTTCTTTTTTCAATAAGCTCATTTTGTAAATTTGTTTGGGAACCCCTATGTAGGAATTGAGATTTGCTTCATGAATCTCCTACCGTGAATTGGATAATGAGATCCAAAGTTGGGTTTTTTTTTCATCTTCTTCCGACTCTATTTCGATGCACGAAATGACAATACCGTTCTTGAAAATAATACCTTTATCGACTGAAAACAACTCGTTAACCATTTTTGTTGAAAATTATTTATTCTCCAGGAAATTGCTTTCTATTCCTTGCATCCACATAGGGTTATGTAGGAAAATCCTTGCAACATTTTATAATATGTTTCTCTTAATAATTTTTTGTTATGTGCCTCACACGCGGTGATGTAGAGATTTCAGCCGAATAATTTGGAGCAATTGCAGTCATGTCAGAGTCATCTGGGTAGTAGGAGGGACTTTTGAATTTAAATTTGAAATGTTGTTTCTTATCCTCTTATCGTTTCCTAGATTATAGTTTCATAATTTTACGTAATCTCTTCCTTAATTGAAGGAAGGAATGTTTTATTTATTGCTTAGAGTTTACAGCAAAAACATGAAGAAAAGTTTATTCCCAAGCAACTCACGGAGTTAGGAGGCCGGACACCTTCGAACACGTTCCATCATTTCTCTTCTTCTCTCTTCTTCCCTTTTCTTATTTTAAACCATAGTTACAAACACATCTAGATGCCCAAAACAAAGCAAGCACGCTGCAAGGTATCAAAGCTTCGATCTTTCAATGGCTGAAGCTACTTTCGATACTAAGATAGATGAAATGATGTATCTCTTGAAGGAGGCGATAGAGATTCAAGGCAGGCGGTTGGATGACGTGGTGAACCAATTGACTGTAGTGGATTCGCACTTGGAGATGCTCTCCAATGGACAAAGTCAAGAACGTGGTGAAGCTTCAACGGTAAAGTCGTCGGCTCGAGGATCTCTTACAACGGGAGGAGACACTGACCATGCCATTCCCACTCGCATGGAACGACTTGAGTTTCCGCGGTTTCATGGGGCAATGAGTTGTTTCTTAGATGTGACTGAAGAAAACAACATTACCACAGGAAAGATATATCGGTTCGTCACTGACAGGGAAAGGAAAGGTGACGATTTTGGAAAAACAATCCAAGTGGTTTCGCACATCACTGAAATCCATTAAAAATTGGATTGAATCTGTATCTACTATTCCTCTTGATGGAAAAGAAGGTCCAACAGATGTTTTTGTTATAGAATATGGTGGAACTGTAGGTGACATTGAATCAATGCCATTCATTGAAGCATTACGTCAGTTATCATTTTTTGTAGGACAGTGGTTACAATTCTCGCAGGCAAAATTAAGCCAATCAAATAAAAGGTAGAGATCACGTAATGTGGCCCCCAATAAGCACCACTTAAGATGGTCCTCAACCCCGAATCCTACCCTTTGTCATCCTTCTTGCTCTGCGTTCGAGTCCTTGCTCTGTTCCATATCTGCATCGGAAAAACCCTTATACCCCGATTCTCTTCTTCAGGTAAAGAGAAAATCCATCTGTTTTAAATCGTTTCTCGAATTTCTGTTATTCTCCTCATCTTTCTCTATTGAATTCTTCCATGCTAACCAGGGACCAAAAATCGCTTTCTTTTTTCAATAAGCTCGTTTTGTAAATTTGTTTGGGAACCCCTATGTAGGAATTGAGATCTGCTTCATGAATCTCCTACCGTGAATTGGATAATGAGATCCAAAGTTGGGTTTTTTTTTCATCTTCTTTCGACTCTATTTCGATGCACGAAATGACAATACCGTTCTTGAAAATAATACCTTTATCGACTGAAAGCAACTCGTTAACCATTTTTGTTGAAAATTATTTATTCTCCAGGAAATTGCTTTCTATTCCTTGCATCCACATAGGGTTATGTAGGAAAATCCTTGCAACATTTTATAATATGTTTCTCTTAATAATTTTTTGTTATGTGCCTCACACGCGGTGCTGTAGAGATTTCAGCCGAATAATTTGGAGCAATTGCAGTCATGTCAGAGTCATCTGGGTAGTAGGAGGGACTTTTGAATTTAAATTTGAAATGTTGTTTCTTATCCTCTTATCGTTTCCTAGATTATAGTTTCATAATTTTACGTAATCTCTTCCTTAATTGAAGGAAGGAATGTTTTATTTATTGCTTAGAGTTTACAGCAAAAACATGAAGAAAAGTTTATTCCCAAGCAACTCACGGAGTTAGGAGGCCGGACACCTTCGAACCCGTTCCATCATTTCTCTTCTTCTCTCTTCTTCCCTTTTCTTATTTTAAACCATAGTTACAAACACATCTAGACGCCCAAAACAAAGCAAGCACGCTGCAAGGTATCAAAACTTCGATCCTTCAATGGCTGAAGCTACTTTCGATACTAAGATAGATGAAATGATGTATCTCTTGAAGGAGGCGATGGAGATTCAAGGCAGGCGGTTGGATGACGTGGTGAACCAATTGACTGTAGTGGATTCGCGCTTGGAGATGCTCTCCAATGGACAAAGTCAAGAACGTGGTGAAGCTTCAACGGTAAAGTCGTCGGCTCGAGGATCTCTTACAACGGGAGGAGACACTGACCATGCCATTCCCACTCGCATGGAACGACTTGAGTTTCCGCGGTTTCATGGGGCAATGAGTTGTTTCTTAGATGTGACTGAAGAAAACAACATTACCACAGGAAAGATATATCGGTTCGTCACTGACAGGGAAAGGAAAGGTGACGATTTTGGAAAAACAATCCAAGTGGTTTCGCACATCACTGAAATCCATTAAAGATTGGATTGAATATGTATCTACTATTCCTCTTGATGGAAAAGAAGGTCCAACAGATGTTTTTGTTATAGAATATGGTGGAACTGTAGGTGACATTGAATCAATGCCATTCATTGAAGCATTACGTCAGTTTTCATTTTCTGTAGGACAGTGGTTTAATTTTTGCCTCATTCATGTTAGCTTTAAACCAGTACTGAGTGTAGTTGGAGAGGCGCACAGCGGGAGCGTGGTGAAAAAAAGGGATAAAACAGTGACCAAGGTGCAAGGGAGCGACTCAAAGAATGAGGACGACTTCTGGGAGTTTTACCACAAACACGGGGCCAAGTTACCGGATTTTCTTCTTGAGGATGATGTCGGATCTGAGCGGAAAGGAATATTATGTGCCTCACGCGGTGATGTAGAGATTTCAGCCAAATAATTTGGAGTAATTGCAGTCATGCTAGAGTCATTTGGGCAGTAGGAGGGACTTTTGAATTTAAATTTGAAATGTTGTTTCTTATCCTTTTATCGTTTCCTCGATTATAGTTTCATAATTTTACGTAATCTCTTCCTTAATTGAAGGAAGGAATGGTTTATTTATTGCTTAGAGTTTACAGTAAAAAGAGGAAGAAAAGTTTATTCCCAAGCAACTCACAGAGTTAGGAGGCTGGACGCCCTCGAAGCCGTTCCATCATTTTTCTTCTTCTCTCTTCTTCCCTTTTCTTATTTTAAACCATAGTTGCAGACACATCTAGACGCCCAAAACAAATCAAGCACGCTGCAAGGTATCAAATCTTCGATCGTTCAATGGCTGAAGCTACTTTCGATACTAAGATAGATGAGATGATGTATCTCTTGAAGGAGGCGATGGAGATTCAAGGCAGGCGGTTGGATGACGTGGTGAACCAATTGACTGTAGTAGATTCTCGCTTGGAGATGCTCTCCAATGGACAAACTCAAGAACGTGGTGAAGCTTCAACGGTAAAGTCGTCGGCTCGAGGATCTCTTACAACGGGAGGAGACACTGACCATGCCATTCCCACTCGCATGGAACGACTTGAGTTTCTGCAGTTTCATGGGGCAATGAGTTGTTTCTTAGATGTGACTGAAGAAAACAACGTTACAACTGGAAAGATATATCGGTCCGTCACTGACAGGGAAAGGAAAGGTGACGATCTTGGAAAAACAATCCAAGTGGTTTCGCACTTCACTGAAATCCATTAAAGACTGGATTGAATCTGTATCTACTATTCCCCTTGATGGAAAAGAAGGTCCAATAGATGTTTTTGTTAGAGAATTGGGTGGAACTGTAGGTGACATTGAATCAATGCCATTTATTGAAGCATTATGTCAGTCATCATTTTCTGTTGGACAGTGGTTTAATTTTTGCCTCATTCATGTTAGCTTTAAACCAGTACTGAGTGTAGTTGGAGAGGCGCACAGCGGGAGCATGGTTAAAAAAAGGGATAAAATAGTGACAAAGGTGCAAGGGAGCGACTCAAAGAATGAGGACGACTTCTGGGAGTTTTACCACAAACACGGAGCCAAGTTACCGGATTTTCTTCTTGAGGATGATGTCGGATCTGAGCGGAAAGGAATATTATGTGCCTCACACGCGGTGATGTAGAGATTTCAGTCGAATAATTTGGAGCAATTGCAGTCATGCCAGAGTCATCTGGGCAGTAGGAGGGACTTTTGAATTTAAATTTGAAATGTTGTTTCTTATCCTTTTATTGTTTCCTCGATTATAGTTTCATAATTTTACGTAATCTCTTCCTTAATTGAAGGAAGGAATGGTTTATTTATTGCTTAGAGTTTACAGTAAAAAGAGGAAGAAAAGTTTATTCCCAAGCAACTCATGGAGTTAGGAGGCCGGACGCCCTCGAAGCCGTTCCATCATTTCTCTTCTTCTCTCTTCTTCCCTTTTCTTATTTTAAACCATAGTTACAGACACATCTAGACGCCCAAAACAACGCTGGCACGCTGCATTTTTGTATGATTTTCTGTCTTATTTTGTCAATTGACTTCGACCCATTTTTTGTAGATATTTTGGTTATGTTTCACTTGCGGTCACTTGATTGAATCTGAGATATGGCATATGATAGCAGATCTTTTAATTATTCGTACAAATGTCCTTTGCCCAATTTATTTTCAATTTGCAGTATCTTTTCTCTTTTCACTTGGCTTCTTAGAAATATTTTTGAAGTTCATTTTCTTTATGAAAAAAATTGGATTCTGTGGTTTTCATGCTCACTTTGGTTCTCAATACATGATTATTAATTGGTTCTGATTTTTTATTGAAATATCTGATCTATCTTTTAATTGCTGTTTCATTGTTGAATTCCTGATTAGCAAAGGATGGAGAGTCTTAGGGCACTATGCGTAATGTTTTTGTTTGCTGTGGTACAATTTCAATATGGTCTTGCATTGCCAATCACGGGTCCTGCATTCCTCTGGTCTTCTCATCATCCTGGGTTAGTGCTTTTTCTTCTTCATTTCGCTCTCATGAATTCAGCATCATGGAGAACAAAATTACAATAACATCAATTTTTGGTAATGGTTACTTTTTTCTTGTTGTTGTTGCTGCTTTTGTCAGAGATGTTAATGGTTACTTCATTGCTATGGGACAAAGATGCGTATGTATAATGCTGTTGATTAAACCTGAAACCAAAACCTGAAACCAAAGGCAGTTGTCTTTGCAATTGCTGATTATGCTGCTTAGATTTTATTGAATTAGCATGAAATAATGCCCTTGATCACTATGACCATCTTGTTTTCCTTTTTATTTTCTGTTCCTTTTCATTTGTTACGTTTATAATGTTCTCTGCTTATGCAATTTTGCTTGTATGAAATTGTATGTTGTTCTCCTATTTTCTTTTATACTTTTCTATGTTTGGTATAATGTATTTTTTTTTTTTGAAAGGTAACTTACTTATATTAAAAGAAAAACCTGTACAAATATAATGGATGACCGAGAGATCACCCTATCGCTAAGCATAAAGAAACCCTCCCAAATTACATATGACTGGTTACACTTTCCGTAGATAGAAATACCCCCTGGCGAGCCAATTCGTTCGCTGCAGAATTTGAAGTTCGATTGGCCCAAATGAGCTGATATCTGTGCATAAATGTCTTGTGCCAAATTTGCTCGATTTTATCTAGATATCTCCATGGACAGAGAGAGCCTGTAGCCCATCTCACAACAACCTTTGAATCCCCTTCTACAATACTCCCTGGAACTCTAAAGCTTGGCAGCTCCAAGATACCTCTCCAAAGTGCAAATAATTCCGCTTCAATAACCGAACCGTGTGGGAGAGGACCAGCGAAATAGAGCATAGTATGTCCCGAATCGTTTCTAATTAAGCCCCCGTAACCTGCCAACCCATCCTCGCGCAAACAGCTTCCGTCAAAATTTAACTGAAGTAATCCCAGCAGGTGGAGGAGACCAAGGAACTATAGGGCGGGAATAATTGCTGAGAAACATAGTCAACGGTAGCCCAATCTCAACACAGATCTGACACAGAAATTACCCTGTACTTCAATGATTCAACCGTCCACCAAGCCACTCGAACGTTGATGAGTTCTAGAAGGTGTGAAGCTGAGCTGAGTTTGTCTTGGAAAACTTGCCTATTTCGCTCAAGCCAGATAGACCACACTATACTTTGCACAGTTGTAGCCCAAAGATTGCTCCGAAGGAAGTTCTAGTCATCACCACCTCTTCATTAAACAAGTCGGACCGTTGTCGAGGGAAACAAAATTGGACACCTAGTAGCTAGAAGAAGTGTATCTAGATCTGATAGGATACTGGGCAATGAAGGAGAAGATGATTAACCGATTCTGCATCGGAGAGGCAGAGATGGTAGACATTTATAATTAACATCCTTCGTAACCATAGATTGTTAGTAGTCAATATTTTCTGTAGTCCTGCGATCCAATTGAACACTTTCACCTTAAACTGAGGATCTCCCGTCAAACTTTTGGATGAACTAACGGAGTTGCATCTGTCGTCAATAGTTTCGTACAAAAAGATTTCACTAAAATGTTACCATGTGGATCCAATTCCCAAAGATGCCGATCCTTACCTCTACCAGCCACAAAAGTAATTTCCAATAGCTTTGGGAGAGAGATCCAACCTTCTACCATTCAATCCTCTAACTCTCGTCTTAACGTAGGGCCTCAAACAATTTTGTTATTAATAATTTCATAGCACTCCCGCACAGTAGCATCTTTGTTAGCTGCCAAGGAGAAAAGCAGAGGGAAAGAGCGGGAGAAAGGTGCTTCCCTAACCATTTATCTTACCAAAACAAGATCTAATTACCAGAATAGACTCGGTATCTGATATGACGTTGAAAATCCGGAGCTACACTACAAACATCCTTCCAAAAACCAGAGTCTCTCCTATTGGTATTGGTTATTCACCACCCTTGGCGTTGAATCCGATATTTCTCGCTTAGAATATCATTCCATAATCAGTTAGATGCATTGCCCAGCCTCCATAACGGCATAGCCACTTCTCCAACAAAGCATCATTGAATTGACAAATAGGACGGATACCAAGACCTCCCTCCTTCTTAAGCTTCACACTTGAGGCCAATTAACCAAATGGAACTTCCGTCTCTCATCGTCGTTGTTCCACAAGAACCTCTTTTGAATTTTTTCCATCTTGTGTACCACCTCTGCTGGGCATTTAAACACACTAAGAAAATAAATTGGCAGACTGGATAAAACCGCCTTAATCAAAGTAATCCTCCCACCAATAGATAATAACTTCCCTTTCCACGTCGATATTTTCTTCTCCATTCTATCAATTATTCCATAACAACACCCCTTTTTAGGTCTACCTTTACACAAAGGGAGTTCAAGATATTTTGATGGAAAATAAGCTACCTTACACTCCAGCTCCACACACCGGTTATACTCCACATTCACCCCGATCAACTCACATTTCTCAAAATTGATTTTCAAGCCGGAGCAAATCTGAAACCATTTAAGAACAGCCCATACCATTTTCAATTCCTCTTCTGATGCCTTAAGAAAAACGACAGTGTCATCGGCTTATAATGTACTTTCCTATAGCCAAAGGGATCTAGAAAATGTAAAATCCATGACAGTTTTTTTGAAATGGTTCATATATATATATATATATATATTGTAAAAGATAGAGAACACCTGAGGTGCAAAACAAATTACAAAGCTGAAATGAAAGAGCTACAAGAAAAGAAATGGGAAATAAGCCGTCCACGGAGATGTCAGTAAACTGGCCTAAGAAACCATATGAGTTCAGGCAAGATCTGCTCTTTCTTTCTATGCACGCAAGATGTTTGACATACATATATTCCTGAATTCTTGAAGTGAGACGGTCCACGATGTGTACTTGGTGAGACTACGCCTTGCAACCTTCAAACTGGACTCAGCAACACCTTTGAAAATCATATTATTACGTTCCAACCACAGGCTCCAGATTGTGGCAAACAGAGATAGCTGCGACAAGTAGGAGTATTTAGGCGTGACAGAGATAATGTCCGAAAGACAGCTCAGCCACTGATGCAATCATAACCCAGGCCGTACCAAACTGATCTAATACATAGTTCCAAACAATAGAAGAGAAGGAACAATGAATAAGCAGGTGATTCGACTCTTTGGATGCTTGGAGATAGAAGGGGCAAGCACTAACCATTGTTTTTCATCTTTTCCGCAAGTTATCTTGAGTTAAGATTTTCTCTAATCCAGCGGTCCAGAAGAAGCTAATTGCCCTTGGAGGAGCTTTGGAATACCAGATTTTAGGGTTGACAGTAGCTGTACCGGCAGTCGAGGACCACTAAGTGTGAAAGGACTTTACTGAGAAAGCTCCTGTAATACCCCATGTTTGTGTAAGCATTGATGTGAGAGAAAAAGTAGCCAGGTTGAGCGCAACTTGTCCCACATTGCTTATGAGGAGAGTTGTTCTGTGGGATATAAGTTGGAATCCCTCCTCCTTCTAACACAAGGCCTATAGTTTAATTCCTAATTTTTTTGAAGTGTGTTTTTCCCAAAATAATTTTAATAAATAAAATAAAACACTAGCATACACAATGTCAATTTTCTGACTAACTCTACCCACTACTGCTAACCCGCTATGCCGGGTCGGTCACTACATCATAAATCTGTGGCTAATTTTTTTTTTTTAAAACACATACATAAACATTTACTAGCCATCGAATTCTTCATGTCCACAACGTAAGAAGTGATATAACATTTCCATTCATCATTTCACATAACTTGAAGAGATAAAAATATTTCATCACATAAAGGTTTCAAAACTCACCAATTTATTCACATTCCCAAACTAACCAAATAAATAACATTTTCAATTTTACTCAGTGCTTGAACTTATTATCCAAGTCTCAACAAACCAAATAATGAATAAACAATTTCCTCAAATAGTTTCAAATCAAATAAAATCCAATCTATAATCTATGAATTAAATCCTTCCTTAATCTACGCGATTCTAAGTATCCTCCAACGACTCCTTGTCTTCCAAGCTCTGTTTTGATCATTATCCAGGCCCAAGTCCAAGGGATTGCCTGCAATATAATGGATGAGCTCCATGCCCAATGAAGAGAACAACAACACATACATAGAATATGATATCTTTACTTTCTCACACAATATTTCAAGCAAGCTTATATAACGATTTATCTCATGCTAATGCCTTATGCAAGAATGCAATGCTCAATGCAAATTGCCATATTCCAACCCATAATCCATAGCTACTGAGATTTGGTGGTCTTCCCGACTAACTGAGGATAACACAACACCGCTGTAGTGGCCTTCCACTTAAAGTGAGGATAACATAGCCCACCACCAAATAACAGTTTTCATGACTTGTCATGGATAACACATCTCTACCACCGTAGTGGTCTTCCCACCTAAAGGTGAGGCTAACAAAACTACCACCATCGTGGTCTTCGTGACAATCATGGATCACACTCTCATACCCATTGCTATGAATATGAGAATGCCATGCTCAATGCCAATGAACATGCTCAATTATTCACGATATACTTATAGAATTATAATATCATTCTAAGCAAATTATAACATATTCAACATCTCAGTCACCATAACATGCATATAACCTGATTAAACAATAGCAATACTCCAAGCATCATATTATTAGAATAATACAAACCAACATTCAAACATGTCCAAACAAGATCAATAATTCAACGATACCATCCGAATAATCATCAATCTGCGAATATAGATTATTGGATCTTTCAACGATATTAATTGCTAGATTCCACGAATCCGGGCATACTAAGTTTCCTCACGGCCAATAGAATGTTTAGCCGAAATCCGAGTGAACATCGGATTACAACCATTATTATCATACACCCACTGTATTTCTAGATCCAACAAATATTCCAACCACACAACACAATGCAATATTTTCATTGTCTAAACACACAATATAAGGAATCATGTCCCAAAAGTATGTAGTGAATTATTTCCCTCACCTAGAAGTTCGTGAAGTGTGTGTGATGAATCCAAACGCTTTCCAAGTTGAAATAAAGTAATAGGGAATCTGGGAAGTGTTGCATATAAATTTGTTTTGGAGTTCCAAGTATTATTAATTTTTCTTCTAACAAATACCTCTAAATAACATGGATTAGATAGGTGTATGAGGATTATTAAACATGGGTGATAGGTGCTGCCCTCACCTATGGATGCTGAAAAACTAAAGGTTAAGAGGCTAGGTACAGGATGGGTTTTATATCTACAGATCCAAGTTGGACATTAACAAGGCTGGCTTAAGGATCCAGTTTGAGGAGAATGAGGACAGGTTTTATTAACCAGGTATGAGTGCCCAAACAGTCCTCAGATCAACAGTTTTAAAGACTGAAAATCAGTCCCTACTATCAGCCAGCTAAATCAATGGTCTGGGCTGGTTTCTCTTGATATGTGAATATACCTATATATCATTATGCATTTGAGATGTTATCACAAATTCCCAAAAGTCCACGCATGAAAACTCGATTGGAAGCCCGGTAGAACACTCAGTATTTAAATAGAAGAAGGAAGGAAGAAAAAAATAATCAAGAAGAGAAATCAAGAGTTTATTTCCTTAACCAGTAAATAGAAGAAGAGTATAATACCCTTTATGAAAAACAACAACAGATTTGTTGATGTGAACAAAAGTAAATGAAAATGGTGAAAACTACTTATACTATCTCAATAAATTGATTACATAGGTTGAAACACTAATCGAATGAACAAAATAAACATTATAATTATCTTATAGAAAGAGTGACAATAATTGCAAGTTTACATCAAAGTAATTGGAAACTGTAAAAGCCCAAATAAGGTAACAAGTAATTGTAGACAAAAAAAAAGGGTATTCTGTTTGAAGAAGGGCTGGACAATTTAGGAAAAACTGGGTAGATGAAGTTTGGGTCAGTGAATATATTTGTCATACTACTATAAAATAAAGTAAGGTTGAAGGGAGAGTAGGTTCAAACACTCATCAGTTAACAACAGATACTACATAATGTTAAAATCTGAGGTTTTGCAACAGCATGGGTAACCTATGGGCCATGGCTTGGGCAACCAGGGCTGTTTGCAGTAAAAAAAGACAGCAAGGGTTGCTGTCAACCAAGGGGAGAAGGAAGAAAGCGACGGGAAAAGAGAAAAAGAAACTAAAGAAGGAAAGAGGAATTCAAAGGGGGCTTACCGAAAGCGGATGAAAACTCAAAGTAGTTGCTTGTAGGTAGCTGCGGAGGCTTCTACAAGCGACTAATCTTTGCTACTTATCGTCGGAGGGAGAGAGAGGTCGATGAAGCTAGGAACTCGGGTGCTGCTGCTACTTGCAAGAGATTGAAATCAGGGAAGGAGTCCGGCTGTCATCGCATAAGTTTATAGAAACTAAGGTTGGCTGGCTAGTCCGAGAGGAATTAGGAGTAGGGAAAGAAGGGATTCGATGGGGGAAAAGGGTTTGTTGCCGTTTTGGAGAAGGAAAGAGGGGAAAGGCACTGATCTTGGAAACCTTTGTGAGATAAGGTGGGTTTTGGGGGCTTCTTTCCATCGAGGCTTAGGGAATTTGGAAGGTAATAGGTTCGAGAGAGAGGAATTTAAAGGGGTAAGCGACCGAGAGGGGTGTGGGTCCAAAAGGGCCCACATGATTTTGGATAATTTCTATCACATAGAACTATATATATTTATATATATACATACTTTTAAAACACACCCAACTAAATAATTTTCAATGTGAGAGAATTTTATTAACCTATTCTCTACAGTAAATTCAATAAGGGAATGTGGGTCCCATGGGTCCATCCAAAATTATCGATTTAATTTTTTTTTATTTAAATAATTCTAGTTGACAACTAAATTTTCCTTTCACTTGATTTTAGTTCGAAGGGGATAAATTTGTAACTTCTAATTGAGGAGAAAGTGTGTGCAATCAAATGGTATTTGTGGACAGAGTCGGGGATGACTTTGGTCTTAAGGGGGATGGATTGTAATACCTCTTGTTGTGTAAGCATTGATGGGAGAGAAAAAGTAGCCAGGTTGGGCGTACTTGCCCCACATTGCTTATGAGGAGAGTTGTTCCGTGGGATATAAGTTGGAATCCCTCCTTCTTCTAACACAAGGCTTTTTGGGAGTAACATTGGGTTGACTCGCCAATGCAAAGCTGTGCGGGCATGTGTGCGTGGGCCCAAAGCGTACATTATTGTGCTAGCGGGACGGGTCGTTACAGCTCCAGTGTTATCAGGCCACCAAACAATATTGTTGTCTACATTTGTGCAGATTTTGAAGGATGATATGGAATGTAGGAGAGTCGAAAGATATCAGTTTCTATATCAGATAAGTTTCGACGAAGAGGGATGTCCCACACAACTTGCTCACCTGAGATGGTAGTAGAAATCTGATATGGTCCCACACGTCTCAAGGAGAGATGAAGTATAGAAGGAAACCTATAAGTCAAAGGAGGGCTATCACACCAAACATCTGTCCAAAACTTGATTCTGTCACCACATCCTGCCCTGAATCTGACCTTGTCTTTGAATTTGTCAACACAAACTGTGATAGCACGTCACATGCCAGAGGCTCTACACAAGACGTGATTGATATTCCACCCATAATTACCCAATCTATACTTGCAAATAACAATAGCCTTCCAAGGGGTATCTCCTCCAGAGCCTAATCTCCAAGGCCGCTTAGTAAGAAGAGCAATATTGAGTGCCTTAATTGGACGCACTCTCAGACCACCAACAGTATTAGGTAGACAAATTTGATCCCAACTTAGAAGGTGATATTTCTTTAGGTTCTCATGGTCACCCCATAGAAAGTTCCTCATGATCTTTTCCATCGACTAGATGGCTTTGTTGGGACATCTAAAGGCTGAGAGTACCCAAGAGACCCAATGCAAAGGGGCAAACCCAAATAAGTAGATAGAAGAACAGACGGTGAGCATTCCAACAGCCCTGAGAGAGAAGTAAGCTCGAAGTTGTCCAAATTGATGCTGAAGACTTCACTTTTGAGGTAATTGATCTGGAGAGAAAATGACAACTCAAACCACCTGATAAGGCCCGTAGGTTCATTATAGACTCCTCATTGGCCTCGCAGAAAATTATGATGGATATGCATAGAAGATGCACTGATGTTGAAACCATGAATAAGGTTGAAGTCTGTTGCTTTAGAAAGGAGAAGGGTAAGAGATTCCGCTACCATGATGACAATCCATGACAGTTTAGTTGCATTTCTTATCTTCTAGTTGAGTTTTATTTCTTGTTTCTTGCATTATCATTGGTTGTTTGGTTCTTTTCCCCTATCCAATTTACCTGGATTTAATGTGAAATTAATATTTTACCAGTTGTCCTATAAATAGCTTTTGAGCTTTGACTTTTCATATTGACTTGTGTACTCTAATGATAGAAATGCTTGGTCAATTCTACTTCTATACTTCCATGCCTGTTTTAACTATGTTCATTGTTATTATTCCCTTTGCGTTATTTTTTTTTACCTTCCATATGAATCTTGAATTGAAGGAAGACATATTTTATTCAATCAATTTTCCTTATTGTGGAACAATGACAAATGATCTAAAGGGATCCTAGTTAGGAAATCAAATAGAACTTTTGTATTAATTCAATGAAACAAATTTTCTCTGAAACAAAAAAAGATTTAGTGGGGATGGTTTCCTTCGAAATTTGTTAGAACACCATGCATACTTCCTTTTGTGGTGAGGATGCTCATCTTTCCAAACACTTGTAATTTGCAGGGCTGGTAGCAACAAATTAATATGTAAGAATCAGAAGGATTTCCTTGATGATGGATTCTCCCATACGAAGACTTCACATGAGTGGCTCACTTAGTTGATACATGAAATAAGGATGTTTGAAGCTAATGCTCTTTTTCAATTTGGATCGTTATTAGGAAACTTGTGTCAAGTGATTTTTTGTTGAACCTTTTTTTGTAGAGTTTTAGGGCTGAGGTGTCCACTCAATGGTGGAAGCATTTTGTTAGACTAATTTGCTTGGCAAAAGAAAAAAAAAAGGGTGTTTCAAATCTTGATGTGGCCATCAATAGAGCACATTGAAGAAGTTGGAGATAGAATTGAAAATTGGCTTATACATTTCATGAAAAATCTGATGGTGCAAAAAGGGTTCCAGTTAGGAGTAATTTAGTTCCAAAAATACATATTTAAGTGCCCATAGGGTTGCAATATGGGTCACGGTCCTATTTCATTTAAAAAGACTTGGAGAAGCCCACTTTTGAGGCCTGTGTGCAAGGGATAAGGAGTGACAAGAATGCATTCCTCTGAAGTTTCCTCTCCATCTCATTTGGATAAGGAGTGACAAGAATGCATTCCTCTGAAGTTTCCTCTCCATCTCATTTCCAAGATTAGCACGAAGGATTTTTGGATCTAGAAGGGATGGGCTCCACCTCTTTTCTTGGTTTGGCTTTTTATTTAATTTAATTGATCTAATAAATATGTCATGCTTATGTCATTGGACACGTGTCATTAGGAGATTGATTTAGGATATGACACGTCACTCTAGGTTTGGTTGAAATAAGGTGTAATTTTTTTTTGAAGTGGTAATTATCTTAATAGAGAAAAAACACCAGAGGTGCAAATACAAAAGAAACTAGAAAAAAAGAACTCCGGTAAGCCAATACAATCACCCACTGGGGAACTAAAAAATTTAATAGAACATTATGCTAGATCGATGCTTTCTTTCCAGGCTTGCAAGATTTCGAACATTGGAATGCTCTTGAACTCATTGGGGGTGGATGCCCAAGATGCACATTTGGCGAAAATTTTGCTTGACATGACTTGCGGAGATTCTGATGCTTTCCTAAACACTCGGTTGTTCTGCTCCTACCAAAGACTCCATATGGTGGCGAAGAGAGCAAGACTTTGTGGAAATCTTGACAAACTCCCACGCGTAAGAAAGCTGAGCAAGCGATGATGGCATGTGCCAATAAAACCCAAACCTATTCAAAACATGGCTCCAAAATATAGAAGAGAGGAAAATGAATGAGGAGATGATTCACATCCTCAGATGCGTGAAGACATAAGGGGCAAGCACTGTCCATCACTCTTCCTCTCTTGCACAAGTTATCTTGTGTAAGAATTTTGCCCAGACCCGCCGTCTAAAGGAAGCTAATGGCCCAAGCTGGTGCTTTGTAGGACTAGATGGCATGGTTTGCCTAGGCACAAGAGTCACTGTCATGGCCCGACCCAACAGACACGTGAGAAACAATTATATATTTTTTTTTTCAACTCTGAAACATGCACAACTCATAGTCCAAATACGTGACACCTACACGTGTTGCGAGATCCTTACGGATCCAAGGACTTATTGGACCCTTGATTTGATCGAACTGAACTATCAGCTGCCTACGTACTCCAATGGAGATCAGATCCTACGTAGTTTTTAATTCATTTATTTCATCGCACTAACCCCGTGTTATTCATGATGTCACATCAAAGCGTTCTAATTACCCTATCGTGGGCCTCATCAATAGAATAGATCTCATCTATCATGGGTCTAGCCAATCACGGGTCTATATCAATCAGGGGAACACCGTCAACTATGGGATCAATGTCACACATGGGATAAACCTCAACCATGGGACCTATACCCGAACATAAATACATCCCTCATCGGGGACAATACTCTAAATATGGCTCCAATCCTCTATGGACTCAATGCCCACTGTGGGAATATCTATCCACGGTATACAATACTCATCCATGGTCATGAAGTCCTCCATGTGAATAACCATCCATGGGAAAATAATATCTATCCATAGAACCGTCACGTCCACCATGAGACCAATACGTCTACCATGGGACCACTATATTAATCATGGGGTCAATATGCCCACCATATAATCATTATCGAGGCATGAATCCAATATGTCTACCATGGGAACAACATCCATGGGATTCATCATCTATCCCTGGTAACTCTCCATCAGTGAGTATCATCTATCCATGGGTAATAACTATCTATGAATATAATCACTCCATGGGTATAATCCATCCATGTGCATAATTCAGACATTCGTAGAACCAATATGTCTATCATAGGACCAACAAGTCTAACATAAGACTAATACGTCTACTATGGGACCAACATGTCCACCATAATACCAATACGTCTACTACGGGACCGACATGTCCACCATAATGCTAATACGTCTACCACGAGACTAACATGTCTAACATAAGACCAATACGTCTACCATGGGACCAACATGTTCACTATAATACCAATACGTCTACCATGGGACCAACATGTCTAACATAAGACCAATACGTCTACCATGGGACCAACAGGTTTACCTTAAGACCAACATCCAAGCACCACCATGGGAACCATCATCCATGGGTATACACATCCATCCCTGTTAACACTCTATCAATGAGTATCATCTATCCATGGGTAATAACCATCCATGAATATAATCCCTCCATGGGTATAATCCATCCACGAGCATAACTAATCCAGAGGCACATCATCTACCATGAGATCTTCTATCCTTAGGAACAACACTTGAATGAATCACTACGTGACTGTGGCAACAATATCAAATCATCATATCATATCATAAATATACCACGATCCCTAGCAAGACTTAGGGCCCATGACTTACTAAGCGGGAGACCCACGACTAGCGTGATCAAGTCTACCTCGCCCTGCATCCCTTCACCTCATGGGTGATTTAGTCAAGCTCTAAGGCCGTCGGACTGCGTCTAACGAAGCTAGTACCACCCCCATGGGGTAAAATAGTATCTAGTCTGCGCATCAACGCACATCAAGTGTGCTAAATAGCCGTGAGTGCGCCCTTCAGCGCGTAGCATGTGAGGGACCTACTCCTCGACGGCAACCCTATGTGACCAAGTCTCAGTAGCCGACCCCACCGCCCCGAATACCTCTCTGGAACGGTCAGTCAACCATTATAATCACGTGGGGGACGTACCTATACCACGTCTCAATATCAAGTGACCAAGTCACATATACATCTCAATGCCACAGTCTCCGTATGTTCATATCGAGGCTCCTGCGGTTTCACGGCTACTCTAGGCCTTACTCATGGAATCTATATACTTATCTCATCCTTTTAACTATACAAAGGCGAGACACAATGATCTACTGATCGGACAGTTTCCTTTTTCAACAGACTAAGGTATAACGTTATCAATATCACGTGAGGGACATACCCATACCACGTCACAATCATTAATATCACATGAGGGACACACCCATACCACGCCTCAATATAATCAATATCACGTAAGGGACGCACCCATACCACGCCTCAATATAATCAATATCACGTGAGGGACACACCCATACCACGCCTCAATATAATCAATATCACGTGAGGGATGTATCTATACCGCGTCTCAATATAATCAAGTGACCTAGTCACATACATCTCAGTGCCAAAGTCCTCATTTGTTCATCTTAAGAATTTTCACAGTTCTCTAACCACTCTAGGCTTTACTTGAGTAACAAACATATATGTCTCATCATATCGGAACTCCCAAGGTATCATAAACTCTTCGGGCCGCCTTCGAGGGATCCAACATCTAACATTAGGGTCTATATTAGGGAAGGTATATCTCACCTATCCCTTTCTACTCTTTACATTTGCTCAATATCTTACATCATCCTTAATATAAATGGATGACACAATGCATCTTTTGATTGAGCTGAGGCACAATACTCTCAGTTGCCTACGTACCACATAGTGGATCAGATCAACCGTAGTTCATTATTTTCACATTTGGGTTGACATTGGGGAGTGGTCATACTTTTACTTTAGAGAAATCAAACAAGGCTTTTTTAGCATTTACATTGCATTCCATGCATTCTCAATCATGCTAGTCCATCCCCATTGTAGCACAAGTTAACCATCTTGGGTTCTAAGATACTTGACCTTAACTCACCCATATTACTTAGTCTAACCCTTTACCAAGTTCCTCTTCAAATCATAGAAATTCGTTCTACACATGGTTAGATCGATCCACTACAACCATTATCAACATAGGTACTCACTAGTGATGTACACATCATCACATAATCCAAGCATGGCATTAAAACACATCCATCATGCTTATTATATGAGTTACCCATCTAAGAATTCCAATCACAATCATGAGAATTCATTTGATGCATACATTACTCATAACCATACACAAGTATGGGAAGTTATCAAGGCCCTACATTACACATCTTGGCAATCTTGATTTATCATACATTCTATCATACTTTAATACATCTTAAATCTATAAATTTTCAATTATAGTAAACATATAATCATAGGGAACTTGGGAAACTCATACATATGTATCTAATACAATATATTCACATCAATCACACATAGGCATAAAGAGGTCAAACCAGAACCTTAGCCAACTCTACATTGGAATGTGCACAAGGCAACATTCACTCAAACATATTATCATACACCTTGTGAGCATGGAATTTTACAAATATTCCCAATGCTCTAAGTGTATGGCATTCTCCAATTTTACCCAATGTTATCAAACTCGAATCGTATCGAAATTGGTTTAGGGGTGTGAATCGTGAATCGAAAATCGTAAAATCGTACGATTCATATATCCTCTTATTCATAACCATTTTGTTGACCTGGGCCATTACAGTCACTAAGATTGTTCCATATGTAGAATTACTTTACTGAGAAGAAGCCAGAAAGGTCCTACCTCCGCAAAAGGGAATCCTCCTCCAAAACATGTATGTGATAGGAGCTAAGGGTGTGAAGAAGGTTTGAGAAATCATCTGTTTCTGTGACTGTCAAGTTCTGTCGGAGGAGAATGTCCCACACTACTGGATCGCCCACAATGGTTTAGAAATCATAAATGAAGCTAGAAGGAGAGATTGAAAGGCGGTGTAAGGAAGGGAAATGAGAAGACAAAGGAGAGGAGCCGTACCAAGGATTTGTCCAAAATTTCTATCTCCATGTTCCACTTTGAACTGAATGCCCTACTTAAATTTGTCAACACAAGCACATTTGAACAAAATGGTAACTATATTAATAAAGAAAAAGCACTAGAGGTGCACATACAACAAGCAAACAAAAACAGAAAGAAACACCAGGGTTGGAAATGGAAAAGAAGAAAAGAAACATATGACAACCCTAAGTACTATTACTAGGCATTAAGGTCACATTTTGGGCCTAAATCAAGTCAATAAGTAGGTCATAGGTTATGGTAATAGGTCAGCCCCATAAATCCTCAATTTAGATTTGTTGAGTAAGGTGTCCAGGGGTCTCACCTGTATTTGGACATGGGACATTGTAAGCCCTACTGGTCCTTGGGGCATGTGCAAGCTTCCCAATCCTATACACATCGGGTAAGCAACTATGGGGAGTGCCCTAGAGGGGTGTTGAGCGTGAATCGAACTCAAGACCTCCCTTCATGAGGGGAGCTTCTTGACGGTCAGGCCAACCCCCTCTTCGGTTCAATTTGGACTTGTTTTGACCCAAGGAAGTGATCCAAAAGTGAAGCACATGGAACAGTTGCGGGATTTGATCACTCTACCTCCTCATAAGATTTCTTATCCCTTGACTTTAGGAGGTGTGGTCCATGCTACGTAGCTTCAACGAGTTCTCTCTCCCTTCAGCAAGGATTGGTTGCCACCTTCTCTAGGATTTTTCTTTGATAAATGTGTGATAAATCCATATGGCAACATGTGATTGGATGAATAAAGTTAAGAAACTAGGAGAGAAGGAAACCCTTGGGCATGCAAGCCTTGGTATGATTTTTTTTTAATGCACTGTAAACTCTATTGATAAGGCCCTCGATCGACTAGTGTATGCACGTCTTAGGTTGATTTGAACTGAGTAAAGTTTGTTTTCTTTAGTTCGTGCTGAGTTCTACTTTTAGTTGATTTTTTTAAATTTTAAATTTGCAATTAATTAATTTATACAATTATATTTTTCATCTGTTGCAATTAAATTAATTATCGAAATTTAATTTTTGGAGAATTCAAAATTTGAAGCCTTTAATTGATTTTTTCTATAGAGAGAAAATTGTCCTAGGTAGAGTTTTGAGCATAGGTTATGGTAATGGGTCAGGCTCATAAGTCCTCAATTTGGACTTGTTTTGACCCAACGAAGTGGTCCAAAAGTGTGACACAAGAAAAGTTACGAGATTGGATTTCTCTCCACCTTCTCATAAGATTTCTTAACCCTTTAGGAGACGTGATCCATGCTTAGTAACTTCCCACAACTAATTCTCTCCCCCTTTAGCAAGGATTGGGTGCCACCTTCTCTAGGATCTTCTTTGATTTTTTATTTTGATATTTGTGTAATAAATTCACATGGCAACATGTGATGGATGAATTAAGGCTGCATTTGGATGAGGGGTAAATTTTACAAGGGTTACCTGGGGTTACCCTAGGTATTATGACTACCCCTTGCTAGGAAAGGGTTTTCAAAAGTGGGAGGGGAGGGATAAAAAGTTGATTTTTTACCCCTACCCCTTAGTCCCCCATCCAAATGCAGCCTTAGTTTAGAAACTAGGAGTGAAGGAAACTGTTGGGCATGCAAGCCTTGGTGTGATTTTGTTTCCCATTTTTGATAAGTGTTATAAACTCTATCAATTAGGTCCTTGGTCAACCATTGTATGCATGTCTTGGTTGATTTGAATTGAAGTAAATTTGGTTCTCTCCAATTTGTGCTGAGTTCTTTTTCTTTATGTAGAATTTCTTTTGAATTTTAAATTTGCAATTTAATTAATTTATGCAATTATATTTTCATGTTTTGCAATTAAATTAATGATTTCATTTTTAGTTTTTGGAGAATTCAAAGTTTGAAGCTTTTGATCGATTTTTTCATAGAGTGAAATTGTCTTAGGTGAGTTTTGAGCATTTGAAAAATTCCTTTGGGAGTGAAGTTTTCTTTTGTTCTCTAATCAAATTTGGGTTCCCAAATCAAAATTGAGCTAGCTTTAGATTAGTTTTTGGGTGATTAATTTATTGAGTTTCTTTCATCTCCAACTTTAATTTCTTGGAGAGTTAAATTTTATCTTTAATTGGAGATTTTTTCCTTAGAAATTCTTCTACAAAATTTGATAACTCTGGAGCATTGGCTGAATTTTTCCAATCTCTTACTGTGCCCGAAACTTCTTGTTCTTTTCTTGGAGTTAGGCTACATCACGTTTGCAGCAAATATACCATGCTGAACTTGCTACAAGTTTTTACTTTGTTTGATTTTACTTCCACTTATTTATCCTAACTATGACTATGATATCCCTGTAATTTCTTATGCCAAAGTTTGTTGATGGATTGATTTGCACTAATTAGATTCTTCCAAGTCATGCTATACCCATGACTATGATACTGTCAGATTTCTCAAATGTTGAGGTTCTAAATGGAAGTATGGAACCAAAGATTGCTCCTGATATTATTTTCTCATATGGTTGTGCAGATCATCAGATTATGATGTGAAGGAAATTGTTAATTATGGTACCATCTCCCTTAAGGATTTGGCTAAGACCGTTCTCTCTGAAGGGGGTTGGTCAAACTTGGTGGTAAGTGGTTCATTAATGGTTTGCTATTATGTTTTGTACTATAATGATTTTGGATTATGTTCCTGTTGTTTCTTCTTGAATCCAATAGATGCAGTAAAATGGTTAATATGCCACTCTTCTGTACTTGTTTCTTTTACTTAGTGTGCTGGGGAGGACCTTCCGCAGTCTCTGGATATCGCACTTGTTTTTATTGGCAGGAAGGTATAGAGTCTCATCAGTCCTTACTATTACATCAAATATATTACACACTACGTAACTATATTGAGTTATATAATAAATATCTTCACTTGCTGTTGTTTATCTAGAAATGGCTCTTAATATGGGTTGTGGGATTCATTTCTGGAAAGATATGGGTTGTGAGATATGTCAGCTATATCTCACAGAATTAGCTTTAAGTTGAAGTAGAGTTTTTATGATCCAATACTAACTTTTAGATTTCTTTGGGTTACATGTGACATGCTTCATCTGTTAATCTTTTGAGCCCTAAGGAAGGCCAATGTAAAATGGTGCTTCGCTTCATGTTCTATGCCTTCAAATGCAATTTGGTTTTCTTCTTTACTGATAAGCAGTGTTTAATTGTATAATTCAGACAGCCATTTATGTGCTGAATTGTGATTTATGTTGTAGTCCATATGCTAATTACGGATCAAGCTCTTGGTTGTCTACTGACAGGTTGATGTCTCCATCTGCAGCTACAATCTTCAGATATTTCTAGAAATAAACACAAGGATCAAGATCTTATAAACTTGCTGAAGGTAACTTGTGAGTGTTGTTTTTTATTAAATTTTCTCATGTCTTATCAATATTGATGAGAAAAGAAGAACAACTTTAAGGCTTTAGACTGCATTGGAATTTTATTAATTTCTGTTATGGTCTGAAGTCAGAGCTACTTGGATCATTTACTTTGTTTTAACGCTTTATGGATTCTTGATGGATTACCATACTATGTTCATTTCCAGGACTCTTTTACGAGTTCCAATTTTTCAATAGCTTTCCCATATGTTGACACATCTGATGCAAGGGAGACGATGGAGAGTTCCTTGCTCTCAGGGTTTTCTGAGAGTTGTGCACATCAGTCAAGAGTGAATGAGATTTCTGTTCTGGAGTCTTGTTCTGTGGAGGGTGCAGGCCATAAGAAACTTGCCAGCCTACAAGCAGTCCATGTAATTGTGCTAGAATATACTCCATCTTATGTCATTTTATTCGTTATACTGTGGAGTTAATTTTTGTTTTGAAACAAAACAGGACTACGTAGGTTCAAGGATGCAAACAAGGCAGAAGGAACAGACAGATGTGATTGTGTTCTGCAATGGAGGATCTCAGGCTTCTGATGAATTTGAACATACAAAACTGGAAGGCATGTTTACAAATCCTTATTGTAGGTCCTATTAGTTCCTGTATTACAACATATTCACTGTTCAAATTTGTTTTGATGTGATCTGCAGGCAAGATTCTTTATGAATTTATTGATCTTCTGAAGCAGTCTGGTGCCAAATATGCTGTTCTATATGCATCAGATCCTTATAGGTCTGTACAGGACTATTCTTCCTTTGCAATCAAGCGCTTCCTTGGTGAGGGCAATGGTCCTGCCAATTCAACCCGTTGTGATAGAGTTTGCCAGATTAAATCGTCCCTTCTGGAAGGAATTTTCGTTGTAAGTTGCTCATGCATTTTTACTTAAATGGAAATCATCGCCTATACTATTGTTTGGAGTAGTATTTTTGTTTGACCGATATGAATGATTTGACTATGAATAAATGATGATGCTTAGCTTCACAAATCACAACCATAGATTCCAGGTGAGGAGTTGCCTGATCAACGCAGCCCTTAGTTGAAGAGGGAATATGATGCAGGCCAAGCTGCATATGAATTTTAGACTCGGAATTTTACACTGAATCAAGGACTTCAACGAAGAAACCTTGTGTTCTTGAGTTCTCACACGGGATAACTCAAAGAACTTCTAATGAATTATTTTAGAAAATTGTGGAGTTCATGTTTAATTAGAATAAATGGAAAAACAATGCATTCAAATGCAACTAATGACATCCAATTAGTCTAATTAAAATAACCCAACGCAATTACAAAATAAAATTCAAGAGAAAAATCAACTCACCGCCCTCGGGAGTGGATAAAAGAAAGCCTCAGCTCTTCCTTTAATTTCAATAATAAATCAAGTCTGTCTTTTACAATGCTTGGCCACCATATATTTAAAGGCCTTTATTTTCAATAAAAAATAGTAAAATAGATAAACACCAAATTCGGCTGGATTTCTCAAATCTTCTATTCTTTCCTCCCTTTCCATTCTCTGTCTCCACGTTGCTCATCTTGCCACCTTATTTTCCTTCGTCCTTTTATTATTTCTTTTGATTTTCTTTCTATATTTTAATTCTCTTCTTTCCTTACCTTACTTCCTTCCATTTATTATTCTCAACATTGGTGGATCTGCTAGCAGCGCTTGATGCTGACTTCCTTTCTTAACCTTTCTACGATTTCTCTCACAGTAGGAATTGCCTTCTTGCTAGCTCTTTACACGCAGCAACATCTTGGATTCGATTTCTTTCCTTCTTCACCTTCCACATCTGCCCACCAGCGTTTGGAGATCTTCCTTATATTTAAGCATCAGATAAGATCGTGCAGCCACTGTCCATGAAATCTTCCATATTGGTTTTCTCCGTTTGACAGTTGGGCATAAACCATGTGGGACCCCACGGTGATGAGTCATCAGCTGATGCGGTGCTCAAAGGTGGGGCCCTCTCTTCCCGCCGTCAGTCCGTCGACACATTTGGAGAGCCATTTCGTCAATCAACCCCAGTTGGGTCGGTTCGCCTGCGCTCAAGCTCGAGTCGGGCTCGATGCTTGCATCAGAATAACTCACCACTGCACAAGTGGCATGGAAGCAAAAATTTAGAAGCATCCAGGAGAAGAAAAAAAGAAAGAAAAGAAAAAAGAAAAAAGCTTAAAGATCTCTTCTAATGAAAAGAAGTACTTCAGGAATTCTCGATGATCAGAGTTCATCCTCACTTCAAGTGACCAAATAAACTCAGTTGTGTGGCCATTTGGATGCTTGCATCAGAATAACTCTCCACTGCATGAGTGGCATGGAAGCAAAAATTTAGAAGCATCCAGGAGAAGAAAAAGAGAAACAAAAGAAAAAAGCTTAAGGATCTCTTCTAATGAAAAGAAGTACTTAAGGAATTCTCGATGATCAGAGTTCATTCTCATTTCAAGTGACCAAATAAACTCACTTGTGTGGCCATTTGGATGATTGCTTCTATAGAATTCTGTCAGCATTCCTATATTATGTTGATAGTGGATGAATGATGCATGTTCAGAGAGGGGCTTCTAGAAAGTAGAGTTTCTGTTTTAGAAACGTTAACCAACTAGGATTTAAAGTCTTTATATATGGTTGAAGTCTGGGTTGGCTTTTATAAATGCTGTATATCTACAGGCCTAAAATATGTTTTCTTATATTATATGGCTTTTGTTTCTCTGAATAATTTGGAGTTTTATTAATCAAAAAGCTGATAAGGAGTAGCCAAAGGAACCACATAGATTCCAGTACAAAATTTCCTAACTATATATCTTTTTTCCTGTAGGAATGTAGTAATGATCTTTTGGGGGGAACGGAAAACCTTGTTATGCCTCAGGGGTAGTGGGCTCATCCGTGGGGGTTTTAGTAGGACTGTGTCTGAGTTTCCCGCACGTTAATAAATTTTTTTTTTTTTTTTCAGGAGCAAGAGCAGGGATGTGTACAAGATGTATGAAACCATTGAACATAAAAATGCCTTCCGGATTACTTCCATCCTAGAGTTTAAGGGTGTTTAAGTTGTAAGAATGTGGTGGAAAGGGGATAACAGCCTTATCTTAAAGCCAAAGTGGATTATTGTTATTTATTTATTCTTTTGAATGGTTCCAAAGAGGATTATTATTTGGAGTCCACATCCTTCGGGAAAGCTCAAATTAAATTCTGATGGTAGTTCTGTCCTTGAGCTGAACAATGTTGGGTATGTTGTGATCGTTAGGAATGAGAATGCAGAAGAATGTCTCTCCTATGCTGGTCCTGTTGTCTCCTTTTCATGTGAATGAAGTGGAACTGCATGCTTTATGGTGGGGAGTGAAAGAATTAAAGAGAATGGATTGGGGTTTCAGTGATAGAGGGAGATTTCTTTGCAGTAACAAAGTGAGCTAAAGGTTCCTGGTGCCCATGGAAGAATCTAGGCAAAGTTGAAGTAGTGAGGATGATAATCAGCAGGAAGAATTTGAAAGTGGTCCATGTTATGAGCTCATCAAATGGTAAGGCTTACAGCCTAGTGAAGGTGGTTGTTGGAGTGGATCTACAGTACCTTGTAACCAGATCTTAGTTTTAGTGTTTTCTGGGTTCCTTAAGGGTTTGGGGTGCCTCTGTTTTGTTCTCTTCGGTTGTTTGTCTTCTTCCCTGTGAGCCTTTGTGTATTCTTTTCCTTCTTATCAATAAAATTCTTACCAAAAGTAATGATCTTTTTCTTCTTCTTCTTCTTCTTTTTCCAAAGGATAATGTAGAAACAATGTATGGGTCCATGTTAATGTCATGTACAATGGTAATTTGTGTTAACAATTTCCTGCATATGCAATATATCATAAAAAACTCTATCAAGATCTTGTCTACAGAGACTCTCTGATGAGACATGTCATCAAATGGATCTTGGGGCCTACAAAACTGGATGTGATGTAAAGAGGATCATATGAGTAGGTTGGGTATGAAGTTTCACCTCCATATTATCGTATCCCTTGATTTTAAACTTTTAAAATCAATGGCCTATACTCATTAAAATTCAATTGATATTGAAACTTTATGTATTCATATCTATGAAATTACCTATCAAATGGTCTTGAGGGATTCTTATAGATCTTCATCTCTAGTTTCTTTCAAAGCCAATAGGTGTGAGATTCTACCGAAGCTAAGTTGTTAGCTATTAGGAGAGCCCCGACTCTGTGGGTGGGCAATGGCTATGGTAAGCTAGTAATTGAGGGGGATTTGGCAAATGCAATCAAATGCCTTGAAAACTAGTGACAATGGCTAGGGAGATAATGCATTGTGTGCCGGGAGAGAGGTCTCATTTCCTCTTGTTAGGAGATTGGCAATTGGAGTTGCAGACTTCTTGGCAAGTTGGGGGTAGGCAAAGATCAGGATGAGACACTTTCTAGGGATTTGAGGAGTTAAGACTCCTATATGGGGATTATTCATTGTATTTATAGAGTAGTGACTCTAGTTGTATTTTGATTTGTTTTATTCTTTTCTCGAGGTTTTCTTTTGTTTTGATGTTTGTATCTTCCCTCTTTGGGGTTAAGTCTCTTAGATCTGCTTCTTGTACTTCCTTTTCTCCATTTATGTATTTCACCTCTATTATCACTCAAAAAAAAAAAAAAGGATAACAATGGACTTTTGACACTCCTAAGAGAGAGAGAGAGGCCAAGCTGCAATTGATGTTTTAGATCTAGGATTTTAAGCTGAATCATGGATTTCGATGAAGAAACCCAAAATGGTGTTCTCGGGCTCAAGTACGGTATAGTGTAGTTGGAAAGTTCTCATTGTTGCAACTATGAAACATGTGGCTTGAGTCATTTCAGTGTCAAATAGGCAGTTGGCCCATGAAAAACAATATGCCTATCCAATTATGAGTGCCAACCCAGATAGATGGGAGTATGGGACAAATGATGATGATGATGGTTATGAGTTAAAATGGGAAAGATATAAAAGAAATGCATGATATGAAAAAGTCAAATGCCTTTTACTTGGTGGCTTACTTGCATTTGCATGACTTCAAGTTTGGGTGGTAATATTAATAGTTGCCCTGTAACTCATGGAGCAATGGAAGCGTCAATGGTGAACTGTTCTCGCGTTAAGTACGGTATAACTCAGACAACCTTCTAATGACTTAACTTGATTGCAGAATTAGGACTTAAATCAACACAAGGCAAATTAAAATCAAAAGGAAAATAAACTCACCAAACTGGAGAGAAAGCACTAAGATTTGGATGAATTTTTGAAGGATATAAAGTCTGAAAAGTACAAACCGTGGCCACCATAATTTATAGCCTTATTTGAAAATAAAAAAGAAATAACTAGAGGTGACTCTCTCTATAAGATACACATGGTCTGGCGATGGGTGCCAACTCCTTATTCTCATCTTTATTTTCTTTTCTTCTTTTCTTCTTATCTTTTGTGATTGCAGACGAAATCAGCAGTGGTGGGAACTTCCTGATTCGTCTCAATTTTCTTTCTATGGCTTCCACCGATTGCCTTGTGCAGAAGATCTGGCTCCTCCATGCAACATTGTCCAGTGCCTTCTCTATCGCTTAAAGCTGTTAGCTTTCCTTCCATACCTCCATCGTCATTCCACAGAAACTTCCTCTGTAGCTTCTTAAGATGGTCAATCACCGCCACTGGACATTTAAAGACACTCAAGCAGTAGACATGAAGACTAGACAAAACCGCCTTAATCAAAACCACTCTACCACCAATCGACAAAAGCCTCCCCTTCCAGGTCGATAACCTCCTCTCCATTCTGTCAATAATTTTGTCCCAGCTCGATTTCCGAGGCTTTCCTTTACAGAGAGGGACCTCAGATAATTAGAAGGAAAAGCAGCCACTCTACACCCCAATAATGAAGCAAGCTCCACACATCGCCTACGCTCAACATTGACCCCCATCAATTCGCTTCTATCAAAGTTTATCTTCAAACCTGAACAAATCTGGAACCAATGAAGAACCGCCCGGACCACCCTAATTACCTCTTCTTCTGCCTTTAAAAACAAAACTGTGTCATCAGCATACTAAAGATGAGAAATCTCAATATCCGAATTGCCAATACGAAAACCCTGAATCTAGCCCTGAGTCAGCACAACTTGAAACATAAGATGAAGAGCTTCTGCAACTATAACATATAAATAAGGTGATAGAGGATCCTCTTGCCTGACACCTTTCTCCATCCTAAAAAATCCCTTTGGACTTCCATTAAGCAACACCGAAAGATACGCAGAAGACAAGCCCGACATAATCCAAACCCTCCAATGCTCTCCAAATCCCATACGACACATGACAAAATCCAAAAAGGACCAAGAGACATTATCATAAGCTTTTTGAAAATCTAACTTACATACCACACCTGCTTGCCTAGAAGAAAGGGTCGAATCCAAACATCCATGCGCAACAACTACTGAATCCATGATATGTCTGCCTTCCAAAAAAGCACTTTGCACAGGGGAAATGATCTTCGGTAATACCTTCTTCAACCTATTAGCAAGGGTTTTTACCAAAATCTTGTAAGGCCCACCAATTAGGGTAATCAGATGGAAATCATTCAAAGCAGACGCTCACTGTTTCTTCGGAATCAATGTAATAAATCCAGCCCCCAAATCCTTCGAGATTATTCCTCATTCATAGAATTCATGCACAAAAGCAAAAACATCAGGTTGAACTAACTACCAAAAAGACTTAGAAAACATAATAGAAAAGCCATTCGGTCCTGGTGCTTTATCCTCCCCCAATTGCCAAACGACATCTTTAACATCTGCTTCAGCAAGAGGACATTCTAACCCAAGACATTGCTCATCCGTCAATTCTTTAAAAGGAAGTGAAGTAGGTATAGGGAAATCCTTATTAGAAGCCTGATATAACCTACTGTAGTAATGAACAATTTCCTCACATATATCGGACCTTTCCTCAATTCGTTCCCCCTCCACCACCAAAGAGTGAATGTAATTCTTCCTCCTCCGAGCATTAGCCATATGATGAAAGAACTTTGTAGTCTTATCCCTCTCTTTCAACCACTGAATACGAGACCGCTGCTTCCACCTTATCTCTTCCAATAGAGCTTTCTTTTTAAGGCAAGTGTTAATCTCTTTCCTTCTCATAATTTGATCCTGGGACAAAGGCTCATCCTCCTCCATAAGTTGAAGATGTGCCAGCTCCTCCCTCCACAATTGTTCCTCCGCTTTATCCTCCTCATGCCGATTTTTTGCGCACACTTTCAACTTGCCTTTAAGGTGTTTAAGCTTCTACATCAAACAAGACCCCTTCCAACCCGTTGGTGTAACTTCTCTCCACCAGTTCTCAACCAACTCTGCAAAACCATCTACCTTCAGCCATAGCTCAAACCGAAATGAGGTAGGACCCTAAGAATCCAACATGGAATCCATAATGATTGGGATGTGATCTGAGACCAAGTTGGTGGTAGCCCGCTGAGATGAATGATGAAAACAATCCACCCATCTTGTATCGAGCAAAAATCTGTCCAAACGAGCAAGCTTGGGATTTTCCTGCATATCCGACAAAGTAATAGATGCACCACCCAGCGGTAAATCTAACAATTCCAAATCTTCAATCCATTGATTAAATCGCTGCATAGGAGATGAAATTCTATTTCAACCTTTCCTCTCATGCATATGTCGAACTACATTGAAGTCGCACCCCACACACCAAGGAATATTGGCATTGCCAATCCCTCTCACCGAAGCAACCTCTTCCAAAGGGAGATCTCTATTTGAATCATTATTTGGGCCATATATATTAGTAAAGGGAAAAATCTTTCCAGATAAAATTTCTTCTAATACCGTTGAAATAGAATAATCCTTGATTTCTACCACAACCAACCTCAAAATCGAAGAATTCCAAATAGTCCAAAGCCCCTTCAGAAGCCTTATCTATCCACCCCATAGTCCCTGCACCCCAAACGCCTCTAACGAACCTATCCTTTGTCTGTGCTCATTTTGTTTCCTGAAGAAACAAAATGTCTGGCCTTTGTTCAATCACCATCTGTTTTACCATAACCCTTTTCAATTTTGCCCCCAAACTCTGCACGTACCAAGACATAACCTTCATCAGATCACCCCTAGACCACCCCCTGCCCCGATAGCCACCAAAGAGAGATCATAATTGATTGAAGATTGCAGATTTCGCAACTCCCTCTCTCGTTTTATGGTCTGTCACTGCTGTTGTTCCTTCTCTTTATCTCTTCTTTCTGCTTCCCAGAAATCAGTCAAAACCTATGAAGCACGGATACTTCGAAACCCTTCGAGTATCTGTGTCCGGTACGTTTCCTACACGGATACGGCCGGATACGGCTCGGATACGTATCCAATTAAATAAAATATATTTAAAATACAGATACGGCTCGGATACGGCATCAGACATGGAGGGACACAGCTGGATACGGGGAAACACGGGACATAGCAAAAACACGGGAGAAAAGAGGGAAAAAAACGAAAAAAAAATCACAATCCCCATCTTCCCCTTCTAGCAAAATTGAACCCTTCGAAACCCTAAAAAATTGAAACCCTCCTCTGCTCTCGTTTCTTTGCTCTTTGCTCTCGCGACATTGGAACGGTGGAACCCATTTCTTCTGCAGTTCATCTCTCTGCTGCGTGGCGCGACTCTCTTCATCTTCTTCTGCAGCTTCTCTCTTCTGCGTGGCGCGATTCTCTTCGTCTTCTTTTGCATCTTCTCCGTAAAATTAGGTATTCTTCCTCTTCTTTTCTTCTTCTTCTGTTCTCTTCTTCTTCTATTTTCTCTCTTCTTCTTCTTCCTGATTTTTCGTTTTTTCTCTTCTTTTTTTTCTTCCTTTGTTCTTCTCTTCTTCGTCTTCTTCTTCTTCTCTCCTTCGTCTTCTTCTTCTTCGTCTTCCTCTGTTTTTCTCTTCTTCTCTTCTTCTTCTTCGTCTCTTCTTATCTTCTTTTTCTTTCAGTCATTTTGAGCTTAAATTATTTTTTTAATCTGTCTTATAAAATCAGTTTCGATTTAAATCATGAAAATTGAATTTTGGTACCCACAGTGAATTTTGCTTCTACATTAAAGAAAGAAATTGAATTTTCCACTTCAAAACATACATACATTAGAAGGAAAGAGAGCAAAATCGTGATGAAAAGCAAGTGTAGGATGAAATTTTGTTTCTAATCATGATATCTCCAACTTGATGATGATGGGTTTCATGTGTAGGAAAAAAATTGTCCCTGCATTCATAAGGAATCCCACGTATGATTTTGATATTTGTCAGTCACTTTCTCTGGTAGGTAATATCATAATACATGTCTATGTTGTAACATTCATAATATATTTTTGTTACTTTAGTTAATTAACTCCCTTGTTTTTTTTTTTTCTGTCTATGTTTGCCGTTCAACTTCTTTGTCAATTGAAATGGCTACGGGTGCTGAGGGCAGTGGTAGCAGTAGGTGTGGTTCATCTAGTAGTACTACACCTACAAGTAGATTTTGTTCTTCCGAGGCTATGGATGACCATTGTCCTCTTTAGTCATATGTTACAATATATCAAAGTAGAGATCCGAATGTTGGAGGTGGAAATAGGAAGTTCAAGTGTAATTTTTGTAATAAGGATTTCAACGGTTCATACTCTAGGGTTAAGGCTCATCTATTGAGACAAACTGGTAAAGGGATTCTAATATGTTCTTCTGTGACTGAAGAATATTTAAGGAAGATACATCCTAAAAGAGCTGAAAATTTGGTGTTCATACATACAAATCTTCGTCTTTCGTCAAGGAATGAAGGCTATGTAAAAGGACCAAATAGGATGTGGGACATTGGGGGAGATCAGTGGGATCCATTTGAAGGAGTTGGAGTTTTAGAGGTTGCAAGTTTGTCTGTGTATGAACTAGATATGGAGGCTGTTGTTTTTACTGATGCCGGTAAAGGAAATGAAGAGATTGAAACTTTCAATCAGATTTTGTAATAAGTAATAACATTTATTTTGTGAGTGACTTATATTTCTTATCATGTACTTAGTAAATTAATATTTGTTGAAATGTTGACTCTTTTTATCTCATAATAGAATTTATGATTTTTTTTTGTAAATGTTTGAATTTATTATATATATATATATATATAATTTTTTAATTCGGCATATCCTGCCGCACCCGTATCCTAGTTTTTCAAAATTTGCTGTGTCCCCGTATCAGATACGTGTCGTTATCCGTATCGGTGCTTCTTAGGTCAAAACATGTTTTACTAAAGATTTAGTGGGAGAAGATATCCCAAGAATGGCCCCCACTAATAACAGCTTCTCTTCGTTGAAAGTCTCTGCTTGAACTGCCAAAGCTAACCTGTTCTCTTGCTCTGCTTCATTTGCCTAGGTGGCTTCTCCCGTCTGTTGCCCGTGCGAATCTTGAGAGTCCCGCAACGAAGAATCCTCAGCAGAGTAACTTTTGCCGCTCTGGAGGATCTTCTCTGTTGAGTGAAAGCCATGACACCTTCGATCGCAGCCTCCCGCCGTGATGGGGGATGCTGGATTTCTGGCGATAACTCTGGAGTTGTTTCCACCCACTTTTCCGGATCCCATCTCCGTCTCCGACTGCCGGAAAACCACCTCCTTATGATTTGGATTTGCCAAAAGATCGCCCTCACCACTCTCCTCCACTTCTGATACCTGCAAAGGGCATGGAACCCCTTTCCTGCCACTTTTGGCCACCAAATCTTCCATTTGCACCATTGATCTCAGCTCCACCTTGGTCCAAAGTCCAAACCGCAGATCGTCCACCTCCAACATCGTCCACCTCCAACAAAAGCTGTTTTGGAATTTCAACACTGACTGGATGCAAAATCTTCACTCGCGCAAACTTGACAATCTCCATATTCAAATTGTGGACATTGATCTCTTCTACCTGTAATGCTCCGCCCTTTTTTCACTCGCCGAAAATCAGAGTATATATATATATATATATTTTTTTTTTTTTTTAAAAAAAGAGAGAGAGAGAGTGGGAACGTCACGACGCGAGTTAAGTCCGGGTTTCCAAACCCGACCCTTAACTGACCAACGATACGTGTGCGTGGATCAAGTCCACTAAGATAGTTCACACGCTTTACAAATAACTGCGGAATTAATATATGAATAGAATATTATCCATAACATAATATGAAATAGGCCAGAATCCGAACACTATAGAATTAACTAAAACTTAAATATCCAAAGCATCATCCAACCATAGCGAAATATAAACTAAGTTATTACAATCCCAAAATGCTAATTATCTCAAATACATTGTTCAAAATAAATTAAGTAAAATAAACATAATCTGCCCAAGCTCCTAAGCTTAGCTTCCTTCACGTCCCATGTCCTTTCCATTTTCTGTTCCATCATCTAAAGGGTAGAAGTAGGGCGTTATCAACGCGCCCAGTAGGAATTCCAAATAGGGTTATAAACATAGGATCAATATAAAAAATCAGAATAAGAACATCATAGTAAAACTGTAGACATATCATTGTATCAAAAACAACGCATGATAAACATATCCAAATCATCAAATGTATGTGTCATGTCATGGGTGTCATATGCCAATGTTCCCCCACCCAATCTCCATATCAACACCATACAAATCATAACAACATTTTCTTTGATATAATGAAACCATATCAAGGTGTTCCCTTGGTCATTTACGTCCGCAGTGTTTTGTGACGACACCACCAGGTCACTGTTATATCTCCTCACGTGTGTTAATCGGAATTACCGATGGAGTGTGGACTCCTCCCTCTGCGCAGGGTTTTTGGACTGGTTACCCCGTAGCCCTTTGGCCCAATTACGCTGTACCCCTATCTAGCAATCCCGAATAATGCCAACAAATCAATGGTTCACATAGCTTCATATAAGCTAGTCTCAAGCCCCCCAAGTAATGTCCGGACAGCTTATAACTCGGCTTGCTGTCCCATATACTCCCTCCCATGCCATGCATGAGATCATGTGTGCAAAAATGCCATTCCATATCAAAACATATTGAAATTCAGTTCATAAAACTTATACCATTTGATTTACCAAAATAAACATTGTACTAAAATAAAAACCAGTAACATGTAAGATCCATATACATTTCAACAAGGTAGGAATCCTACCAAATCCCAGTATAGTATCCTTGCTATTTTGTGATGCGACGTGCAACGATTACGTCAAAACCAATCACACACCCGTTTGCAAAATCTCGTTACCTTAAATGAATTCAATCATATACAATAATCAATTTAATTATCCATTTGATTTAAATCATCCCTTACATCCTTCCAGTTAGACTAAAGTTCCTGGAAACATCAATTAAAAATCAACTTTTCATTTCAGTCAACTGAATCACGCTCTGCTACAGTATTCTGCTTTACCGCAGACTTTCAGTCGACTGAAATACATTTTCAGTTGGCTGAACTCCAACTCAGTACTGCTATTCTTTGACTCACAACATTTCAGTCGACTGAATCACAGATTCAGTCAGCTGACTCTGAGTCAAACCCTTTGTATCCCTGGTCAATCCTCTTACAGTTGACTGAATCAGAGATTCAGTCGGCTGACTTTGGACCAGATAAAATGTATGTTCGGCCAGTATAGATTCAGTCGGCTGAATCCTCAGCCAACAACTTTCGTGTTTGATAAGCAATCTTTCAGTCGACTGAATCATAATTCAGTCGGCTGAAACATGCCAAAATCCTTTTCTTATCCGTTACGTCTGTGTTCAGTTGACTGAATCACCATATTCAGTCGGCTGAAAACTCCCAGAAACTCATTTCTGTTTCAGCCACCATTAGTTCAGTCGACTGAATCCCATATTCAGTCGGCTGAAACTCCCAGAAACTCATTTCTGATTCATTCAATACCAGTTCAGTCGACTGAATCCCAGATTCAGTCGACTGACTGTTTGTTAGTCTCTTTTGTTTTGTATATTTTGTAAAGCCATTCTCCATGAAATCCTTCCCTTACCATATCTAAACATGGATTAATCATCCCTTCATCTCTTAGTGGATTTTATTCTATCCACTAGCCAAGGTTTGGGTTTTGTCCTTAATCCATTCAATTCATTGTACCATCAAAGTATGGTTTTAAATTCAACCCTTTGGTTGTTTGTTTCATTCCATCACCATCCTCTGGATGGTTTTCCAATTTCATGGCCTTTACAAAACTTGGCCATCCACTCTAACAAAATAGAGAACCCATAGGTTCGGCCATACCGAGACCAAAACTACAGTTTCCCTTAATCTTAAATCTAATACTATGAAATATAGAACCTTACCTTCTTTCCCGTCACCTCCTTTTTCTTTCGGTCTGTTTTCTTTACTCCTCAGTCCTTCTCCTTCCTTAATCCTGGTTCTTCAATTTGTTTACCAAGTACAGAGATCAAAATGAGAGAGAGAGAGATGAGAAGAGGAGATGAAATCTCTTTGTTCAAACTTGAGAATTTGGCTAAGGGGTGTGAACAGCCCCTTGGTTTGTGTCTCTTTGTAATCCAGCCTAAGTCCTTTCCTTTCTCTTCATTAAGATTTGTCTAACCAAGGAGTCCATTGGCTTAACCAAGGAGACCTTTGGTCTTCCATCGAGTTCACCTTGGGTTTTCCTCCATTGAGACGGAAACCCTCCATCTTCCCATCTCAACTCACCTTGAGATGGAAGTCTCCTCCACTTCCCATTTAACTTAACTCAATTCACACATTATTAAATCCAATTGTACTCATTTCCCAACTCACTTTTAGTATTTTAAACTTAACTCAAAACTTGAACTCACTTTCCAACTCAACCACACTTTAATTCGATTGGACTCCTTTGTGGTTGACCAAGTCAACCATGACATGGTCGACCATAACACATGGCTCTTGGGGTCCCACCTTGACCATGTTACTTACATGCCACCTCACCCACTTGCCACCTCACTTGATGAGGTGGATTTGGGTCTTAATTGGGTAACTGACCCAATTAAATTAACCTTACCCATTTACGTAAAATTAGCTCACATATGACCCATTGGGTCCCAATTGGGCAATTGGCCCATTTAATTACATTTACCCAATTACTTTCAAATTAAATCCTATCCATGATCCATTGGATTATTTACCCAACTCCTTTACCCATCTAAGGTCCATTTCATCCATAAATCTTAAATTCAACCAATTTAACAATTTAAATAGACAAAATCCAATATATTTATGCATTGAAAAATCCGGGTGTTACACTACCATCCCCATCAACACACCAAGATTCCACAAGACCTCCTTTCTCCAAGAATGTAGAGGGATTCCATGGATACGAACCCAATCCACCACCACACCAAGTCCTTGTGCCTCACCCACTTGTCAATCCTTCTTAACAGTCCGTCAGCAAAGTGAGAACCACCATATTGAAAGCTCCTTCTGTCCTCCTCTGATTCTAACACGATCCAGAACAAGACGGGAGATAGTCTTCGCACCAAGACAGTCAGATCGAAGACCCAAGCCTCCCGCAACCAATTTGTGATTTCTGTCGGAGATGTGTGTGAGTTACGAGCCAACCCAACCTAGGTATTATTCAGAAACTCAATGGTCTTACTGGGGAAAGGTTCACACACTTGGAACAACATCTTATCTGGGTCGGACGTAATAAAGTGAACTGGCTTAGGTTTTGATTTTGATTTATGCCCCTTCCCAGTAGTGGCCCCTTGACCGGAATTCCTAACAGTCAGAATTCTTCCTCCCTCGCATTCCCCCCACTCGACCGACGATTATCGGGTCCAAAATGAGCCTTGTTCACCTTCAACTGTTTGTCTTCAAAAAACTTCCCATCCAGCATTCTGATAGCCGTTTCCATCTCCTTTTCTTTTTTAAATCTCACAAAAGCGAAATTCTTATGCTTTCCTGTTCGTTGGTCAAAGGGCACAAAATTGTCAAAAGTTACACCATCGACACCAAAAACTCTAACCAAATCTCCCGCTCCCCAATCCGGGATGTTTCCCACAAACGCCGAGAAACTATCTCGCCACCACTCCACCGTTTCCTATGAACCAGATTTCTCCAAAAACCAAGATTCAAGGAAAATCACAGCCCATTTTCAACATTGATCTTGTTCAATTCCTGCATCAATTTTGTTTATACATCTTGACATTTCTAGAAGATGGTCTTTGTATTTGAGCTCCAGAAAATTATAAGCAACTCTCAGATTCTTGTCATCCTTTTTATGATGAATCCTTGTTCTTTCTAGTCAGGCATCTTACATTTTATAATGTCAACTTTATCCTCAAGGTTTCGGGAAATGAAGTTGTTGCAGGCTGTTAATACTTTGTTTTAGGGTCAATTTCACTTCAAGGTGAACTATAGGAGTAAATTCATCTCGATGAATGGCCATGAGCTGAAAGATCTTTCTAGGCGAGTGATATTACCAATCGTATTAAATGACTTCATGTAGAAATTATTAATTTTTTTTACTCTTAAAATGATGTCGGTCATCTACCATGAGTTGTTTTTATGTTTTAGTCCATATTTAATCCTTCTGTGGGCATACCTCTTTCCTCTACTTTTGCGAACCTAAAGATACTTCTAAGCAGAGTGATGTTCAAATTGGATTGGATGACTATTAGAAACTATTAATCTTTAAGACCTTTAAAAAGATGGACCTCATCTACCAGGAGGCATTTTTACGTTTTAGGGCATGCTTATTGTGGCGTTCTTCTTTTCCTCATCCCTCTGTGAATGAATGATCTTCTAGGGTGTAAGGCCCCTTGGGTGGGTTGCCATCTGATCTTACATGAGAGTGATTTTTATGTTTAAATCTTTTAGTTTTTTCCTCTAATACTAGTCACAACTGTTCTGTCTACAATTTTCGCAGAATTGTTTGTTGGAGAATTCTAACTTCTTAAGGTTACGACTTTCAGGGAATTGTGCTCCTTATAATCTTACTGTCAGGCCTGTGCTGTATGATGGGTATTGACACTCCTACAAGGTTTGAGACTCCCCAAGACTGATTTGCTTGATTGAGTTTACTTCTAGGAACCATGGACTTCAGCAGGCACTAGCAGGTGGTCTCAGTGGTGTTGTCGAGTTGGGGCTGAAATGCCACTATATGCCATTTGTTTGTCAAAAGCGCTTTTATATTTGTACTCCAATAACCAATCACCTTATGCAGTGCTGTGATGTTTATAACATGGTCATTCTCCAGGACCTTACTCATGTCTCTAGGTAAGTAGTTGCTCATATTATGCTGTTGGACTCGAATGTGGATTATGGAGAGGGTTCACTTTTTTCGCCCCCTTGTTCTCGCCGCCACATCCTCCATCTCTCTTAGGAATTGCATTTGATGATTTCACAACTGCCTTTTCCAGGGCTTGTATTGTTATTAGAATAATATCGTACATATTGAAACTGTAGAAATTAGAACTTGTAAGCATCCCTCGTTGAGGTGACTCTGAAATTTCATTGTTGGAACTCAACATCCATTTATTGATTTGCTCATTCAGATATATAATAAACTGATTCTTTATCCTTTCTTATTAGGCAGCTTTGTCATCTCTAACCTCTTGAAGCATATTTGCCCTCGGCAACTGACAAGTTAGGCATCTCCCACTGGTCGAGTTGCGTCCTAGGATCAGGTTCGTGAGTCAATCTTTTTACGGGTTCCAGTTTCTGGTAATGTAAGGTTTACCGTAAAAAAGTTGGCTTTATTGGAAGCCTGATACAGTGTCGGCCCTGAGATTTTAGGGGTTTTAGGCGACCTCTTAAGATGGGCCTTTTATAAGCTCACAAAAAATAACGTCATACATTTTTTTTACGAAGTCTAAAACATCCAAATAAAATATCATAATTTATGTTTGGGCCTATTTTACTGGGTTTAATTTCTAATTTTTTAGACCTATATAATGAAGGAGTTTTTGGTGGCTCTATCTATTTAGAGGCCTTAGGCGGCAGCCTATTCTGCCTATAGACAGGGCCGAACTCGACCTTTAAAGATAAAATATAAATATAATCATTTTCCTTCTCTGTTTCATCCCCATGTATGCATCAATATCTCCACTCCCATTTGCAGCATGACAATTCCTTGCATTTCAACTTGAAGACCAAGACTACCCTAAAGCATTCAAGTTTTTCTCCATTCTATTCCTAGCTTGGCTTCTCTATGTTGCCTACAAGTATTCCAGCACCAAGGTGAATCAAACCAACCTTGTTTTCTACGTGCATGACTACCTAGGTGGCGAGGATGCTAATGCAATTCCAGTTACCGGCGAGAGCGGCACCGACTCTAATGCTTTACAGTTTGGAACTCTAATAGTTGTCAACGATGTGGTCACTGAAGGGGCGAAGATGGAGTCGAAGAAGATTGGTCGAGCCCAACGTCTGTACATAAACTCTGCTCTGGATGGTATGGCCGTGCACCTTGTTTTTTCAGTAATATTTACTGATGGGCCATACAAAGGAAGCACCCTGGAGATCCAGGGGTATGATCGCTTCCCTATGAAGGAGCGAGAGTTCAGCGTCGTGTCGGGAACTGGCTTCTTCCGGTTTGTGAAGGGATATGGAATCCTGGAGACTTGAGTTCCTTGACATTCCAAACTTGAAAGGTGTTCTTAAGCTCAGTGTTACAGTTGAGCATTATTGATCTCTTCTTTCAACTCTACTAATATATTTTCAAAGGGTTGGCTTGACGGTCAAGAAGTCCGCTTCATAAAGCAGAGTCTTGAGTTCGATTTACGTTTAATTTTAACAGGTCACTCTCCATAGACTTAACCGGTGTGTGTGAATTAGGAGGTTTACATATATTCATGAAATTAGTCTCACCTCCAATGTGGAGTGAGGATATCTAGATTTTTATTTTTTCTCTTTTTTTTCTTTCAACTTGTATTGGCGGGCACTATCAACTATATAATTTTAAAATACTATTACTGTTCCAATTTAGTTGTTTGATATGTATTTTGGAATTGTCCTAAATTAGTTGTTTCATATGTCATTTTGATTCTCTCTCTATTTATCTACTCTTGAAGAGAAGTTCATAAGCCTTTTGAGAGTCTTTTAAAAAATTCAAAATTTTTAAATGGAACAACTAAAATAGGACGGAGGGAGTATATAAAAGAGAAAGAAGTTTCTTTCGGTAGGGAGAATGAGTTGATGATTGCCATTAGGCACTAGTAGAAGAAATTAAAAGCTACTGGTTGCACTCTTATGTTCCAAAAATCTAAAAAAACAATTCTTTAAATTAATTTTTAAGTATTAAACATTTCATCTTATGTGACATCTATTTCAGTACAATGCGATAAAATCAGTTGGAGACATCTATTCATGAATATGAGATTCAATGGAATTGCTTTGCTTGATTCAAATTATTATGCCTTTAAAGTAATAATCTTTTAAGGTTTCATACTCATCCAAGACTCACTTTGGAGTTTGGACCTATCAACATTTGATGAGTTTGTTGCAAATAAATAGTATGAATGTCAGTTTTATCGCAAGAATGAAGCTCTTTTCTAAACATTCTAATTTTAATTTATTTTTAATTTAAAACTTATTACTGCTACATGGGACTCACATTGGCCCCATTTGATACATTCATTTGAAAGGTCTAAACTTGAATACCAGATCGAACAAAAAATTGCTTTAGTTGTAGCAATGGATCTATGTTTTTAGGCTTTCAGATTTTTTTAGAATTTTAATTATTTGTTGATCTCTTAACTTTTCACTTTTATATGGGAATCATTTTGGTCTCATTTGATGGGTCTGATGAAAAAAAAAAAAAAATCTACGTATGAATATAAAGTTAAAATAAAATCATCTTGATCAGATTAATAAATTCATATACTGTTAAATTTACCTTATTTCGATCACTTTAGATTATCCTCTAACTCTTAGTTTCACGCTCACATGTGACTTACTTCGGCCCCATTTGATAACTCCATTGAAAAAAAATAAATTATGTATGAATACGAGGCCCAATAAAAATCACCATCATAATATCTATAAATACTTTTTTTTCTTTTTTTTGTTTTGAACTCTCTAAATTTTGTCGACTTTAAATTATTTTTAGTTCTTAAACTTTCACAATCAAGTGGGATCTAATGTTAAGTGTCCTTTCAGAAAGCCTTTGCATGGATATGGATCCAACAAGAATCACCTTCAATAGATCAATGAAATTAGGTTTGTTTTTTAATACTTGATGATTTTGAATCACCTTCATTGGAGCTTTAAATTTTAGTGACTTTAAATTATTTTTTTATCTACAAATTTTACTGCTTTCGTTGGGGGCCACTTTAACCCAATCTGACAGTACACTAGAAATGTCTATACATGAATGTGAGGTGCATCAAAATACACATTTTATTATATTGCTCACAGTACACTAGAAATGTCTATACATGAATGTGAGGCCACTAATTTAACTTCTTCGTATTTTAATGACTTTAAATTGAATTTAATATTTAAACTATTGTTTCATTTAAAAGTATGACATGCTTGGTTCAATAAATTAATTTTTAATAAATTACATTTAAATACAATTTTTATTAAATATGTAATTTATCATTGGGACATGGACATTTAAATATTCAATTTTTTTTTTTAATCTTTCAAAATTTCAAATTTCAAATGTGCTTAAGAAATTTAAAGAAAAATATAAAAAAATTCTATCAAGTTTCTGCTTATTTTTGACACTGTTTACTAGTACTTAAGGACTCAATTGTATATAATTCTATCTCATTTTTATATTTTTTTTTGAAAGATTTCTATTAATTTTAAATGATAAAATTATGAAAGAACTATGCAAATTAAAATATCTCAATTCTCAACCATCCGCTAAAGTTACATTGATTTATGCACATATCAATGTCAACCAATCCAATTTATCAGTAGAACGGTGAATCATCAATTTTATAGGATGTGATAGAAAAATATAGTCTTGAATTTAGGGGAGCCATATAAATACCCAGGAAATCTTTCCCTACACCCATTTTCCAAAAGTGGATGGAAATTACCCTTTTTGCCCTTCCACTTAAAAACCCCGCATCCACCGAACCAAAAAATCGTTCGGAGGATGTGATCCACCGAATACAAAAAATCGTTCGACGGAATTCAAAAATTCGTTAGAACGAAGTGGGTTGTGGAGTGGGATTTTCAAACGAGGCCGTTTTTCGACCGATTTTCGTTTGAAAATCCCACCTCACAGCCCACTTCGTTCTAACGAATTTTTCAATTCCTTCGAACGATGTGATCCACCGAACGAAAAATCGTTCGAAGAAATTCAAAAATTCATTCGAATGAAGTGGGCTGTGGAGTGGGATTTTCAAACGAGGCCATTTTTTGACCTATTTCTACTAAGATTCAAAATTCATCTACTCTGAATTTTATGAACTTAAGGACAGATTTTATGAACTCCGGAACTGATTTCATAAAATTCAAACTAGATGAATTTTGATACATTGTTTGTACAAATCGATCGAAAAATGACTTCGTTTGAAAATCTCACTTCACAGCCCACTTCGTTCGAACAAATTTTTGAAATCCTTCGAACATTTTTTTTTCATTCGGTGGATGTGGCGTTTTAAGTGGAAGGGCAAAAAGGTAATTTCCATCACTTTTGGAAAACGGGTGTGTACGGAAAGATTTTCCGGGTGTCTATATAGTTCCCCTGATTTTATTTTTTATACTTTAAATGTTTTTTTAATTTTAACTAAGTAAAATGAAATTTTTTGTGTATTAAATTAAATTTGTTATACTGTTTCCTTATGAGTGTTAATATATCAAATGTAATATGCTGAACGTAATGAGTCATGAGATTCTTGTGACTCAATTTTTATTGCGTTAAATATGTACAATTAACCTAATAAAGTGGAACTATTTATGATAAAATAAATATATTTCAATAAATTTTACTTTATAATCTACCTTTCGAGTTTAATTCGGTAAGATCGGTTTGCCCTGAAAAGGAAATTAAGTGATGAGAACTCCTCCCATAGGTTACAATCATAGGATGCTCTGCCTAAAATATTAAGGGATGATTTTAGTACATCTAGTCTCATAAAATCTATTTATTCTAACTTTATATTTTTTTGTTTAATAAAAACTCAAATAGGATGTGATATGGTAAATTTTAATTTAACAATAAGCATTAATTAGATATGTGCCACATTACAATATGGCCTTCTGATATAAACGTATTTTATTGGGAAAGAGATAATGTATTTAATCAACAACAAATGTTTCGATCTTCTTTTGTGGCCTATCTGATTGACTTCTTCTACATCGAGTTTTGTTCGGGCCTGCATACTTTTGGTTTCATCTGTATGCTTTTCTTTTTTGAGGCAGCTTACCTCCCCCATTTTTTGTAATTCTTTTTTGAGATTTTCTCCTATCTTACTCAAATTAAAAAAAAAATGTATTTTTGTTAAAAAAACAGTAATGTCAAATTTAAAGTTAATACAGAATTTGGATTGGTTTTAATAGTTGCCTAGGTTAAATACTGAACTAGACCCATGGTTCAAAACTTTAGATTTTCTTTAAAATTTGGGAAAAAACTTTTTGCTACTGTAGGTCTAGTAACGAATTCTAACTTCAACGGTTCAGATCGACGAGAATGAGCCAAAAGTCATGTGATTGTTTTAGGATCAAATCCAAAGAAATGAATTTGGGAAGAAAATGAGGAGGGGAGATTGAGATGAAAAGATCGATTGAGTTTTGGTTTGGTTTGGTTGTTTTAGGGTTTGTGGTGAAGGCCCATTACATAAAAAAATTAAATGGTATGGATCCCACATAGATCGAAAACAGAATTAGTGAAATCTGACCGTCCGTGCACATTGCGCGGCAAGCAAAATTTCCAGATTTTCCAACCGTCGTTCCACCGTCGTGTCCATTACTTGAACTCGTTATTTTAAGATACGACTGAAAGAATATTAGGGAAAGCAAATGAACTACATAAACATTTATCTCCTTGACAACATTTGCAAAATAAAGATAGCTACATTTACTTACAGTAATGGATTAATGGATGGTCTTTTCACTCTTTTTACCATGAAAGAAATTACAAACATAAAAAAGATTCTCATTAAATTAAATGATGAGAGAAATATTTATGTGTTTCACCATTTTCTCATGCCCATGTCTAATCCATCTCTTCACTTTCCTCTTCTGTTTCTTCTTCCCGTCCCTACCATATTTCAAACGAACTTAACTCATAAAACCCTAGTGTTAGAATTTTTTCCTTCCTCCTCTAGGCCATCATCACTCTTCTTCTTTATCAACATCACCATCGTTCTTCATTCGCCAAAGCCATCTCCATAGCTATTCACCTCCTAACCTCGATACCCCATATGGGTTATTGCCTAAGAGCTCGAGAGTAGTTGTCTCCTCCCTCTGTAAGTCCAGGATAGAACGATGCCGGTCTAGAAGATGGGGGTGGGGTACGGTTGGGGGTTGGGTGGGGGGGGGGGCGCGGGGGGCGCGGTCGGGGTGGGTGGTTTTCTATTACCAATTTTTAATTATTATCATTTTTAAATGAATTAAATAAACGTGCAACGGAATAAACAAGTATGCAATAATATAATAAACCAATCAAACAAAACAACCCACATAAAAGAAATCAACCACAAGTGCATAACGATTTATAGTAGTTCACTTCACTTGAACATATATCCACTTTTGGATGCATCCAACCTTAGGCTATCCGAAACACACTATGAAAGGGTGAACTACCCTATCAATGCACTCCTAGATCTTGAAAAGATTGACCACCAAGATCTACTTCTTGACACCTATTTTTTATGGTGGTTCGATCACAAATGTCTACTCCACCTTACAGGAATGATAAATGAAAGTACAAGAACACTTGACTTAGAAGCTCCCAAACGATCTAGATAGTGTTTTTGAAAGATGCTTCCTTGCTTCGGTCTTTGATGTTTGAAATTCACTAGTGTATGTACAACTGTAGGAGAGCTAGATCTAGGGTAGGACAATAAAGTTAGAGGATTTCCCTAGATGATCATCTCTTACTTTCATTTAAAGCTAAGATAGCTTTGAAATCATCATTAACAATTGTTAAAGTGATTAGACAAGATTGAAAGAGAGTTGGGATGATTTGAAAAGGTTGGAACCCCTTTAGAGAGTTTGGGATAGATTAAAATTAATTTCACTTAATTAGCACTTAATTAGCCTTAATGAGCTTTGAAAAAAAGAGCAATATTTATAATTTTACTGTTCACAACGACTAGTCTTCAAGTACTCAAGGAGCCTGCTTCGAGTAGTCTAAGCCTACAACAGCTAGTACACCTCAGCAAACAATTACCTTTTGAGTACTAGAGGTGCCCTATAGAACTCGAGCCAGGGCTCGAGGTCTCGGACTTGAGAACAAAGATTTTACAGTCAACATGTTTTCTCTAAGATGCTACAGTACTTCGATGACAAAGATCTACTCCACCTTACAATGTATAATAAATGAAAAAATAAGAACACTTGCCTTTGTAGTTCAAAAAAGATCTTGAATGTGTTCTTGAAAAACAAGAACACTTGCCTTGAGATACTCTAGTGTTTGCAACCGAAGAGGAGGCTAGATCTAGGGTGACGTAAAGATATTACAGTAAATCCTTAGAAGATTAACTCTAAATCACATCAAAGAAAGCTTAAAATAACTTTTGGTATTCCATTGATGTTTGTAGATGTAATTTGAGAGATTTGGAGAGGTTTAAAGGTGTCTATATAACGACCCGACCCGAACATAGGGCTTAGGGCTTGACTCAGTGTGATATTGTCTGCTTTGGGTCTCGCACATAGCTTGAACCTGCACGGTTTTGCATTTTGGCCAGGCCCACGTGGTCCGGCCCAAAAGGACTCACACGAGTGCAAGGGGTGGTGGCCTTTTATAACCACCCAACCTCCTCTCTCCCAAACCAATGTGGGACTCTTCCCACATCAGTTTGGGCAAGGTGAGGTATCACAATCTAACTATGGTTGGAACCTCTTCTCAGAGTCTAGGAAGGTTTATGATTGATTTCCAATTCCATGACCTCTGAAATGGGCTCTGAATTTATAAAAAAATTGTTCCAACGGCTAGTTTGACTTGCCAACGACTAGTTTGACCTGCCAACGAATAGTTTGACTTGCCAACGGATAGTTTGACTTGCCAACGACTAGTTTGACTTCCAATAATCTTCATGTAATAAATTCATCTTCTATAGGCAAGGTTTTGACAATTTGTTACGAAATTGACAATACGAAGATACGGATAAACCAGGGCTCTAATAGTCTCGAGTACTTGAGTGAACATTGCCTCAAGTTCTCTAACCAGACCTTTAAGTATAAGCTACAGCAGTCACAAAAATTTAGAGTTGATTTTATGACTCTAACAACATTTTACAATGAGGTCATTTTGCCCAGGGTTGTTTGGGTTCACCCTAGAGTCCACTAGGGTCCATTTTACTTGGTTGGTTGTCAAACATATGGAGAGATGCCTGCCAGTCTTGATGCATCATCTTCAAATGTCCAAAGTTAAGGTCTAACATGGTCACAGAATTGACAATATGGTGACTCTGTAAAACTAGGGTACTAGCACCGTCAACCACTGTGCTATTTATTTTGATTGTTTAAAGACACAATTGATGAGAAGTGTATGAGAATGATATCTAAGTATAGAAAAATGATCAGGTATAACCAGTTAAAAGGTTGCACTTGACATTGTTTTTATTTTTCTTTAATTGTTTTCATCACTTGAGAATGTAACTGTATAGATTGAAAGTAAACTTGATGACCTTCCTCTATTTAAAATTTTAGCTCAATAATAAGTTTTTATCCAATTGATCTTAATGGTCAAGTTTACTAGGAATCTTTTGAATTTATTTCAAGGACGTTTGGCAATTTTCTCTGTTAAAATCAAATGACTAAAAATTGAATTTTACGCTAAAATTTGATTCAGAGGTACTTTGTTAAGTTTGCTTTCAATTTGAACGGTTAGATTTTCAAGTAAAAAAAAGAGTAAAGAAATAAAAATAGTTTAAAGTAGAACATGGACCAATCGCATGTACACCGTTTCTTTAATGTATATAATGACAAAAAAATACTTTTAACAACTCTGTAGTATTAAAAAAAAAAAATCTGATAGGCTTCATGGATTGATTCAGTTAGCATGAGGCTAGACAAGCTCAAGCATCGCCTATCAAACTATTACAATGTTAAGCACATTTGTTAGCGATAAGCTTAGGTTAGGTATAGGCCATTAATAGGTTTAAGTGGAATGCATGATCAGTGATAGAAAATGTAAGTAGGTTTTGTGGGGTCCAAGATCTCATCAGACATAGGAGGAGTTTGTTGAGAATAAGGCATCTATTGAAAATTGGTCCAATTTTAATATTTCTATTTATTCGTTTTGTAGATTTTATTGACGGGGCTTCACTTTTCATTAGTACCTTGCAGACCAGGTGGGCTCTTTTAGGATAAATTATTTAAGTAGAAGGAACAACTAATTCTTGATTCAAGGGATTTAGTTCGCCATTTACTACTCTACATTTCTATTGAAAGTTTCAATTTTTTTTATTAAAAAATTATTTTAATTTACAGATTTATTTGTAAATTTGGAACCAAGGTCAGGGGCGAGAATAGTGGGTGAAGGTCGAAAGCCAACACTGCCCTGAGACAACCGATTGAAGAAGAAAACAAAAAGAAAGGGGTTTTCTCGAGCAACAGATTCACTGAAAGAGGAACAGGGCAGAAATCAGAGAAACATGTCAAGAACAGAGATCCAATCTTACGGATGGATAGCCCTGTTCAAAACGGTAGTGTTAGGTAGGTTCCCACCAGAGGAGCTTCGTCGGAAAAGGAGATCACCGACAGAGAAGAAATTGCTACAGGGAAACACGACAAGATCAGAAAAAAAGATCTAGATCTGTGAGAACAGCTGAGAAGCAAGGCGAAAGAAACGGTCCGCTATAGAGGTCCGTCGGAGAAAAAAAATACTGGTTCAAAAAAGATGCCGAAGATCAGCAACGAACACTAATGTCGGTAGAAACAGTAAAATGGAGTCGAGAAGTTTCAAACTATCTTTCCTCACTGATACCTTATATAATAATAATAAGAAAAGCAGGAGAAAAGAGAATTGAAAAGAGAATATGGAAAATCATTCTCAGTATTGCATATTGAATGAATTTGCCTAAACTGAAAGATTTACATGTATAAATCATTGCCACAAACCTTGCTCTTGGGATATTAACGACAATTGTTAATAGTGGGATATTTTCAAATTCTCGAGAGTTTTATCAAGAAAATCTCATGAAAAATAATTTTTTTAAAAAATAATAAAAATAAATAATGTGGCCGGAGTTTGAAAATATAGATGATGTTTCAGAAATAAAAAAGAATATTTGGCCTAAGCATTTTTAACAGTAAAATCTCTAGATTTTAATAGAAATTTAGTGTTTCTCACAATAAAAACGTGTTTTTAACGGAAATTTACCGTTAAAAATGGTAGACGTGATAAACTCGGATTTTTAACGCCCAAAAGTTATTTTGTCGATATTTTCGTGATAAAAATTAAAATATCAAAGATATTTGTTACATTGGATAAATAAGAAAAGGAGAACCAATCATGATGGCTTAAAAAAGAAAAGAATAATAAGAATGATTATTTACAATGAATAATACAACTAATAAGATGTCTTGTCAAAATAAGATGATTTGAGTCAATTCTGTCATGAAATGGATCCCACAATATTTTACGTGTCTTGAAGTGGGTCCTACGAAGTTTATTTGAGCCCTCCAAGTTGCTTTGAAGTGTCTAGACACAAATTATTAGTAACTTCTTGATACTAAATTGAACTAGTGCTAAGTTCTAATGAGATTTTAAAAAAAGTGAGACATGTTTGAAATTGGAAATGTCAGGCTCTAATCAAATTAATTAGAATTTTAGATATGAATTAATAAGATATGTTGCAATGACTAAGACCTATATTAATGGATGTAGTTAGCATCAAGATACAATGCAACTTATTCCTATAGGAGCAATAAAGTGCCCCACTTTCTAAAAATAAAGTCAAATGAGTAGATTGTTAAAATATTCTAAAGTCAAATTATAATTTCATTAATTCACGACTATATATGAGGCTAACTTTTTCGAAGTATTTTGAATTTCTTTCAATTTGAGTACTAATAACATAACACAAGCATTGGTTATTGTACCCATAATGTTAGTATATTCTGTTGATTTTCCAGCATATTCTCTTGATTTTTTTTTTTTTTCAAAAACAGGATTATCATTAGAGATTCAACTTGAGTCAGATTCAACTTGAATCAAGATGAGCTAAATTGAATTTGGGTTAAGAAAAGAAGTCTTTATTTGTTGACGTTTCATGTGCCTCATGCATGGGTCATTTTCAACTCATTGCTATTGTTTCAGTCTTAACTCTTTAGTCTTAAGTCTCTTCTTCTGAGCACATTACTTCAAGTGTTGGTTGTAATTGATATGTTTAATTCATGTTTTGCATGGTTGAATGAAATAGCACGCAACATTTAATGATTTAATTTTGTGCTCTCACTTAGTTCTAGTTTAGCACAATTAAGTGAGAAACATGCTGTAGTTTAGCACTAACTAAGAAGAAAAAGGTATTTCCAAAGATTTAATGATTGAGAGACTTTTATTACATGAAATGTTAGAATATATTTAGAATTTTATTGATTAGTAGAATTATTGTGTAACTAGGATTTTTTGTTTATCTTTGATTTATGATTAGATTAGAGTTAGAGTTTGATTGAGATAGTCCTAGGGTCAGCTAGAGGCTATAAATACATGCAATAGCATAGTTCTTGATACAACACACAGTTTAGTATAATTCTTGATACAATACATAGTTTATTATTTTCTATATAGAATTACCTAAATCAACAAAGCGGGAGGAGTATGAAGTGAGAGCATAACATAAAAGCTATGCAATTTTATTTGTAATTTTGAAGTAAAGAGGTTGTTGAGAGGACTAGGAAGAGAGAATGTAGAGAGTGGTTCTTAATGATGAAGAAATAGCAGCCCAGCCCATCTGTGTGGGGTGCACCCGGTCCCAGAAGAAAGCTGACTTTGGCTTCTCACATACCGTATACAACTTGTTCCCTTTGTCATCAACACTGCCACATTCATATTCACTGCTTATTGGCATGCAACATGGCTTCAAAGGGTTTTCAAGCTTCCACCTTCCTGTGTGCAAAAAACAATTACTATCGGTTAGTCGCAATTGCTGCTGTTTTTGTGCCTTAATGAAATTCGCTAACTTAAAAGAATTCAAGACTCTTTGAAAGAGTGGGAATCGACAGTTAAGACTGGTTTGACCCACAGTTAGATCATGACTTTTGAAGCCCATTTATTATTCTTTAATTTAATTCTTTTTTACATCATTGATTACTGTTCTGCCACAATGAAAGTACTTTCTGGTCTCTCTGCCTCCGATATGTCGAGGAAGAAATTAGATGTAGAGTCGACATTGTGTGCGTTTCTCGGTTATGGTGATCCAAAATTCGGATACAGACTGTGGGACCCAGTCCAGCAGAAAATGTTCAGGAGTTGAGACGTGGTATTCCATGAAGACAAGTTCTTCAATGAGAACAATAAACCCACATACTCTAGTGACTTAGATCAAGGTCCCATCTCCACTCCAGACACACCATCAACATCAACTCCTTCTCCTTCACCTGCACCACCAGTCAGTCAGTTAGACGACAGTGGGTCAGATGTTCCTTCTAGCAGTCACAGTGGCAGTATCAGTGGGCCAGCAGATACGTCTACAGATGAGATAGTTGATGAACCTATATATGATTCAGTTGAGGACACAGTGAAGGATGATCATGACAGAGATAGACATTTGAGTGAGGGGAGCAGCCCCCCAGTTCTTCTACATCTGAGAATGCTATACTTCCGAGGAGGTTTGTTAGAGAGCATATCCGATACAAGAGATATTTGAATTTAGATTATGTGTTGATGACTACTGAGGGGGAGCTTGAGAGCTATTCAGAGCTATAAACAACAAATACATAATCCACTGGAGAAAAGCTATGGTAGAAGAGATGATGTCTCTAAAGAAGAACAACACATATGACTTAGTTGATCTACCAGTTGGCAAGAAGACCTTACAAAATAAATGGGTCTTTCGGGTGAAAATGATGGAGACAAAATGTTAAAGTATCAAACCCGTTTAGTGGTGAAGGGTTTTGGACAGAAGAAAGAAGTGAATTTCGACGAGATATTCTCACCAGTGGTGAAGATGAGCTCTATACGAGTGATGTTGGGTTTGGCCGCAAGTCTAGATCTTAAGATTGAATAGATGGACTTGAAGACGACATTTCTTCACGGTGACCTAGACGAGGAGATCTACATGAAACAACCTGAGTGGTTTGAGTTGAAGGGCAATGAGAATCTTGTTTGCTGACTCAAGAACAGTTTGTACGGCTTGAAATAGGCACCGTGGCAATGGTACAAGAAATTCCACTCTTTCATGACATAAAAAGGATCCAGACATACTTCAGGTGACTTATCTGTTTATTATCAAGAGTTCAAGGGTGATGAGTTCATCATTCTGTTATTATATGTAGACGACATGCTGATATTTGGCATGAAAGACCTATCAAAAGCTTTTGACATGAAAGACCTTGGCCCTGCAAGACAGATTTTGGGTATGGACATTGATAGAGATAAAAAAGATATTGCAACTTCGTTAGCACTCCACTTGCCGCTCATTTCAAGCTGAGTAAGGAATGTCAGAGACATAGAGAGACAAAATGAGTCAGATTCCATATCAGTCTGCAGTTGGTACTCCATGTACGCGATGGTTTGCACGAGACCTGATATTGCACATGCAGTTGGAGCGGTGAGCAGATTTATGTCGGACAAATGATACGATCATTGGGAGGCAGTAAGATGGATCTTCCGATACCTGCGAGGTACAACTGGTATGGACATCATGTTTGGTGGAGACCCGTTGATTACCAGCTATACAGATGCAGATATGGCAGGCGACCTTGATGGTCACAAGTCCACTTCTGGATATGTTTTTACATTTGCTAGAGGAGCCATCAGTTGGCAATCAAAGTTACAGAAGTGTGTAACACTTTCTATGGTAGAGGCAGAGCATATTGTTGCTACAGAAGCCGGGAAAGAGATGGTTTGGCAAAAGGGATTCTTGTGGGAAATAGACATCAAACAGGAGGACTACACAGTTTATTGTGACAGTCAGAGCGCCATCGACTTGAGTAAGAATGCCATGTATCACTCAAGACCCAAGCACATTGATTTGAGATATCACTGGTTGAGAGCAGCAATTGATGGAAAATAGATCATTGTGAAGAAGATTCATACAAACCTCAATCCAGCAGACGTGTTCACCAAAGTTCTTCCAAAGCACAAGTTTGAGTTCTGCGTAGGGGTCTAGCCTCTACAGAAGATGACATCCATGTCAGAGTGTTCTCCTCCTCATGGGTTTGGAGGGGGAGATTGTTGTGGGCCAGCCCCACATTGGGCCTAGATAGTCTATTGGGCTTAGGCCCAGTCATAACTTAAGCCCTAGTTTAATTTATCTTTCTCTGTTTATTATTGTAAGCCAGTGTAATCTATAGAGAGGCTGAGAGTTGAGAGACAGGGAAGATCAGAGAGAAAGAGATACCTTGTAATCCCTTGTACATTTTTCTCTACATAGTAGATTTTGATCTCGCTCTGTGGACGTAGGCATTCTTGTCGAACCACATAAATCTTGTGTCTTGTGTGTGTGATTTCATTTTGTGGTTTTTAATTTACTCCAACACACCGGACCATGGATGAAGTGAAGTGGTCTGTAAGTATAATAAAATGGTTATGCTTTGCTCTGATTTTAAACTGTTTCCCACACAGATGGTGAACCTTTGATAACCCAAGTCAGGTTACAGCTATTTCAAGTCGGGTCTTATTCAGTTTGGATTTATTTTGGATCTTGTTAAACATATTTAGTTGATTTTCATCTATTTTGGGTTCGGGTTGGTTTACTCATTTACCTGACGAGACTTTTCTAGCAAGATATATACTGAAAGTAATCTTCAAATAGACATAGTACTCATGTGTGGTTGGATATATTGTATATAATTGTAGCAACAGTCATATTAGTTGGGTTTATCCATTTATAGATGAGTTTAGATTTGGGTTGTGTCATATTTTTAATTGGTTGAGTTGAGTTGAGTCATCTATTAAGATAGATGAGGTCAAATTTTATCAGGTCTACTAAAACGTAGAGTAAGATAATACCAAAAGTTTAGCTTGATTAGATTTATCAATTCAATTTCTGTTCTTTTTCTCCCTCTGCTACATTTGGAAGAAAATGGCAATAAGAGAAATACTTTTCTTTGAGTGGTAAAGCAATGATCACCTTGACTGGTTGAGTTCTGTAGTATGGCTGAGAATGCAGTGTAGACATCAAGAACGACGATTGTTGAGTTGTTGTTAACCTTGTTCAACTCAGCAACAGCTTTCTCCAGCAAGACATTGTGTAAAATGGGAATCTGATTTACTGTGTCATTGCACTTTTGGTTGGAATTGCCGACAGTTCTTTTAGGCAAACATCCCAACGGCTCCATATTGCTCACAGCAATTCTTCTCACGCCAATATCATTAATGCGTTTTAGATCCAATACAAGTTGATTAATCAAAGATGTAACGAAGTCTTGGATACCCTAATACATCAATGCAACGATCCAGATTAGGAAAGACATCTACTTATAGATATGGGAAATATTTATTTTTCGTTAAGAATGAACAAAGTGCTGTGTTGACGAGTGAAAGAAAATTGTCTCTTTTCTTCATTAATTTTTTTTAATGTTCTGAGATATAATTTTTTTGAAAAAAAAAGAGAAAAAGTTTTTTTTTTTTGGGTTCATTGGTAAAGAGTTCTTACTCTACAAAGAAGAGTGAAAAGTTTCTTCTTTTGTGCTTTTCATTTTCTACAATAAAAATGAGAACCCATCTCTTAAAGATAACAAGAATTTTAATGTAAATGGACCCATAAGTTCTACACAATTTGTGCTTTCAAAATTCAAAATCTCGGCCGATATCTTTCTCTTTCTAACTAACTTTTTTTATTTCTTTTAAAAAATTCAGAAAATTTATAGGAAATTAAGAATATTATGGGTTTCATGAATATGTAATTTTTTCCATTAAATATCGGTCATTTAGATGATCAAATATTGTTTTTAAATTAATAACACGAGAATTTCAAATATTTCTAAAAAAATGATAAAAGAATTATACTGAGAAAGATCTTTTAGACTTTCTTGAATTAAAAAAAAAAATGAAAAGTCACAATTAATTATTTCCATAAAAAATAAGTTTCCATCGATTTTCAAAATGCACTATTGATTTTCTATTGTTTTAAAAAGAATATCATTAATTTTTCATCAAAAAAAGAATTGTCACATTTAATTTTCTAGAAAAAAATGAAAAAATCACCATAAATTAAGTCACCATTAATTTTCATTTTGAAAAAAGAAAAACTAGCATTAATAATTTTTCATTAAAAACGAAAAATTAGCCTTAATTATTTTACATTAAAAAATTAAAAACTAGCATTAATTACTTTTCATTAAAAAACGAAAATTTATATCGAAAATGTGCATTTAATTTTTTGCATGTTTGTTGGAACTCAAAAATGTGGTTGATTCCAACGGTCAAGCACATGCAAAAAATTAATTTTTTTTTGAAAAAAACAAGAGAAAACGGTTTGAAAACATAATTGCATATTTCGGGTACATTTTTTAAATTTTGGAAAAAATAAAAAAATCACCGATATAATCTGTTTTGTTTTAATTACTTCTGCCAATTTTTAAGTATATCGACCGATATCCGGGCCGATATAATGGACGAGATATCAGCCGATATTTCTGAGATTTATTGTGTATGGCCGATACTAATTATATCGGCCAAGAGGTTCAAAAACTAGAGATGTATCGGCCGTATATTTTCACCTTTGCTTCCATTGATCCATTCCTGGCGAAGTAGGTGGTGCAGTCATTGCCAGCCACAGAAACAAGGGCCATGGACTGTTGCAGGTCCTGCTCTGTGTAGACACCTTCTTTGATCAGCTGCTGAAAGAAATCGATCTGTGTCGTCATGTTCGGGAAGGGTACCAACGTATCGAAGACCCCGGTTCCTCCATACGCAAAATTCATCCCGTGTCGTAATGGTTTCGGGCCGAGTTTCCTCAATTTATATGGGATGGGAGATCTGATTCCTACAAAGGATGCTGCCAAGAGAAGGAAAAACAAGTTAAAGTTAATGGGAGCAAAGAGTGAGGATTAAGGGAAAAAAAGTGAAGGGCTTATGCTGTTCATGGGCCCACTATGCGATTGGGTTTCCGCCCATTCACTGGCCTTGTGTCGATAATGTAATCTTGTACTGATTGAATAATTTTAAACACTCAATCAGGATTTCTAGTCATTAAGGTGAAGTTGGAGCATTATGATATCGATTATCCACGACAAAGCATATGGTCGGCCTAGTCGGCCCACCAAACTATCATGGTTAAGGCTATCACATGAAGGGTCTAAAAATTCACCCAGCGTGGGCCTCATGTATTTCAAAATATATCTTGCATTGTGAAACTTCTGGGCTTGGGCCTTATGCATTCCGAGTTTTCTTTTCGTTGGTGATATGGATCTGCCTAAGCTGGGTCCATCCATTACCATTGTCGAAGTATTCAACTCCAACTTATTAATAATCATGAAAATAATTTGGGATTTGTAGTTGAATATGATGATTATCTGGGTAAAAAATACAGTGTTAGCCGACAAGTCTGTTAATGGATCTGGATGAGCCCAAGCCCAAATCCAATTATTAATTTAGTATAAATATGGATTCATGTTTGATTATTATTATTATTTTTTTAAAAAGGTTGAATCATCTAGATAACCATGCATTCAGATATTTGCTGGCACCCCTACTTGGCTTCCATAATTAAAACTTTCACCCTGTGAGGGTGTATGTTTTAGGAGGATTCACAAAATCTCTCATCAATATCTAGGAATTAAGATACTTATTTTTGGATAAATCAAATTATATCTACGGTGATAAAGCACATACCTATTCAAATCATATCTGATTTCCTTTTTCTTCCTCTTTAAGTTATCTTTCATGAATGGCACGTGTGAAAAAATAAAAGAGAAAAAAGATAGATCATATATAAGATGATATTTTATAAATTTTTAATAAAAAAATTAGACTGGTGAAGACATTAATTTCACTTTTAATTTTAATTAGTAATTCAACCTAAAGTTTTTTTTTAGGAAATTCATACAACATATTCTCAACTGATAATTTTTTTGTTCAAGTTTCTAAAATTAGACTAGATGTCTTGGATTCGACTCTTCTCCGACGTACATGATATACACGACGTTTGCAAGTAATTCTGTGTATCTATGGGATTAGTCTCACCTCCAATGTGGGATGATGATAACCATGTTTTTAAAGAAAATTGTGTGAAAGTGCATGGAAGGGAAAGAAAGAGAGGATTACATTTTTAAAAACGAAAATGGAAAGAGGAGAGGAGCCGCTTTCACTTGGGAAGAAAGAGACGTAGAGCCCAGAATAACAAAAAACACAAGATGATCACCCAAATGGGTTACGGATCACAGGGTATTATTTAACTGTTGCTTATTTAGACTTTTGTCTATTAAATAAAGTGGTGAAAGGATTGTTGAAATCCATCATTTTTTTAAATCTGCAGTCTATTAAAATCACTTTAATTGAATTGAGCAAACTATATTTTAAAGGTCATAAAACTTAGAGATTCAAAATAAAATAAAATATTAAATTTTGAGAGCTTTAAAAACATAATTTGATAAATAGATCAAAGTCATTTTTAGTAAACTAGGTATTTGAGAAAAAAATCATTTTAATAAGTCAATCATTATCTGATTTAATAGGCTATAAGTTGGGATCAAGGTGTGACCCAGCATGCTGATCATCCTATATAGCTATATAATATAGGAAAGTAAAGTAAGACAGAGACATTCTTTATCATTCTCATCACATGAAGATGTAAAAAGTTCCAATTATTTCTATTAACATCAAAATAAGATAAGCACAGAGAGAGAGAGAGAGTAATCAAAGTGTTACTTTAGGAAAAGAGACAACATTCATAATGGAAAGCTAAAGGAAAAAAGGACTGTCCATATTTCAGTGAGAGCCCATCATGATTTCATGCATTGTTAGAAGTTCAGAATTCTTTGAAAGAAATGTGCACTCATGATGAAATTATAAAAAATATAAAATAAGTAAAACCTTGGATGTGTGAGACACCATGAGAGAACAGAAAAAGAAGAAATAAAAAACTTGAGATAAGGAAAACCCCAAGAGGAAAGGAAAAATAATCATTTATCAAAGATGGAGAGAAAGAGAGAGAGGACAAATCAATGCAGATCATCCAGTATAAAAAACATGACAAACTTGCTAAAGTCCACTTAAATGGAATAAAAAGAATGCTAGGCAGATCAGAGAACTCACCCAAGTAGTCAGTCAAGATCCGGCCATCCGAAAAGCGACCGCTCGGCTTGCCGGGGAAGGTGATACCGTAAGGCTCCTTCCACGGCACATCCACTTTTCTAAAATTCCCAGTATCCACATATGAATCACCGAAGACAAAAAACTTCTGCAGATTAAGACCTTGCGCTCCAACAACATACCCTACATCATAGATGCAAAAAACCCACAAAAATCTCATGTTGAGTTGAAGTCTTTTATCAGTTATCACTCTCTAAATCGATTAAAAAGAAGCAATGGAAGCCCATAAGTTGAAAATGAAAAGAGAGAGAATCAGCATCTCTTCTTCCTTACCTGTCACCACAGCCAAGCAGATACAGAACAAGGATAGCTTTACTCTCTCCATTGCTGAAGGCAAAGATGAAAATTGTTTGCTTTAAGGTAGGATTTATGAGAATACCTTGGTAAATAAATGAAGCAGGAAGGAAAGGAGAATAATGTGAGATCTCCTCTCTATCTGTATATTGTAAATATATATAGTAGTAAGTATTGGTACTTTGACACCTAAATGTATTGTCGCCATGTTAAGTTAAGCACAATGTTGTTGGACGTGGCTCAAATTAGGCCTTATCCAACGTGGATGGTAGTTGACGTTCGAAGTCTTCAACGCATGTAAGGCACCGATTGCATGGAGAAAATCTCTCTAATGGACCAGAATTAGGAAACAAAACCATTAACAGAGAACAATAGGATGCAACCAGCGTGGGTTTTACCTAGGTATACAAGCACTCGTGTCCTCTCAACACAAGTTGAAGCCTAAGGCAAAAATTCTAAAAGGAGTCTTCTTAGTTTTTAATATATTATTATAAATAATATTTAATTAAAATTTTAATTATATAATAAAAAAATATCAAAAATTTATTTTTCTTCTTTTTTGAGATGCAAAATTACTAATTAAATTTTTGTATTCAAGTTTTCTAAAATATCATTTTCAATTGATAGGTGTAACCACACTTTGGCAACATGACTATAGACCTCCAAGGTAGGCCCAAGGTTTCCTTGGGTCTCAAAAAAAAAAAAGTTTGATAATATGGCTAATTCACTTAATCTTTCTTCTGACAATGTTGATCGTAGTTAAGATTTTATTAATTTTACTTTTAAAAAACTTCTTTCTGCAGAAGCATCTGTTATAGATATTATCAATAATATTTGGTATGCAATATAAGCATTTAGAAACGAATCTAGTCTTTTAATATAATTCAGAATTTCAATTGGAGTTATTATTTCTGTTTGTAAATTTCTCTTAAAACTTTTAACTCTGAAAACAAGATGTAACCATCATGATGGATTGGCATATGGGTTCATGTGATTAGTTGGATCATGGTTGATGGATCTGAGCCATTGAATTCAAAGGTTGCCTCTTTGATTGGCTATATATTCAAATATTAGATTTAAAAAATCATCCAAACCATCCATAATGCTTGGAGTTGAACCAACATGAGATCATTATTTGCTGCATTAGAACATCAAGCTAATGTGCTGCCAGCTTGGATTTACACAAAAAAAAGACCGAAATCTTCATTTTTTTTTCCTATTCCTCGATAAAGATTAGCAATTAAACCTACAAAAATCTATGCAAACATGAATAAAATGTTTTTTTCAAGCATTATAGAAGCCAAAGAGCCATAATTGTCTTCTCTACACTTTGGGGATTTAACTCATCAAAAAGAGGTAAAAAAAGGTTTTTTCTTTCATTGATAGATCATAAATTAGAGGAAAAAATACAACAAAGATAAAATAAAAGGGAATCCGATATCACCTTTTCCCACTCTTATGCCATTTAACTAGAAGTTAATAAAATAGAAAAAAAAAAACCCTAATAGACTTTCAAATAAAGAACAAAAAAAGGGGTTTTAGATAGCTTTCTCAATGAGATGAACTTTAACCCTATTCAATGAAAAATCCGAAGAACTTTCTTAGCCATTAACCGTATTTAATGAGAGGACCTTTCTTAGTCATTAATGGAAAAAATAAAATAAACCCTATTCAAGAAAACCCTAAATCTTTCATTATTTCTTGAATATGGCTACTAAATCTATTCAAGAACCTACATTCCAATAAATTTAATTAAAATATGCCATTAAAAAAAGATTTACCTATTGCTTTTGGGTTGTCCTGTTGTGTGGCTTGTGCTGTTGTGGTCCCCAATTCCAAATCCTGCCCAAATACAAATTATCAATCAATTAAGTAGTGTAGAAACTAGAGTCTAGAGAAAGAGAGATTAGAGAAGGTGGTTAGAGCTTCCACTGGAGCAGTAAAACGAGTCGATTGGAGAGAGAGAGAATCGTTTGCAAGCTTGGAGCAACACACGGTTCGTTTGGAGCAGTAGAGAGTCGTTGAAGGATTGGAGCAATTTCTTGAGGAGATTTTTTCAAGAGATATCAACTGTATTAAAAGAAAGAATAAAATATAGGAGAGCTTTATCTCACCGGCCATGCTTTCTCTTATTTTGGAACATGTGGCATTTCTTGATTGGAAGCTACATTAAAAAAAAAAAATTTTTATATATAATAAAAGTGTACCCAAAATTTGGGGCCTTCCTAAATGGGGGGCTTAAAGCAACGACTTTAGTTGCCTTATGCTAGAGCCTACCCTGCTAAGCACGTGAGAACACCAGATCTGAGAGAGGACCATGACTGCAGAATGATAACTGAGAGGCATAGCAAACAAAAGTGGGTGGCTGCTGAGTGGGATATTTCAGTTCTAGTATTGTGTAGGAAAAAATACAGTAGAAAGTGTAACGCCCCGCCCTTTGTCACTCGCTTCTTCCCGTAAATCAGAGTTTTTTTTTTTTTAAAGAAGAGTGATAGAGAGCGGGACGTCACGACGTGAGCTAAGTCCGAACTTCTAAAGTCCAACCCTTAACTGGCCAACCTTATGTGTGCATGGACTCAATCCATGAAAACGGTTTACACATAACAATATAAACATGCGGAATAAAAATCATAACATGCGGAAACATAATAGAACACAGTTCTATTCCATTCAGATAGCAAAGTACGTCAAGTCTTAAATCATCATTATCATATCATAATTATTCAGTAAAATATTCAACCATAGCAAATTCATCTAAGTTATTACAATCCGGATTCTAGATACTCAAAATACAAGCCCATGAGTATCCTAAACACATATAAACTATAATCCTCCAAGCTCCGATGCCTGACCCGTTTCGCGTGCATCGTTCTCCTTGTTTCCTGTATCATCCACTAGGGTAGAAGTAGGGAGTTAGTATAACATGCCCAGTAGGTATTCCAATTAGGGTTAACACATGGGTTAGTACAAAAATCCAGATATAATAAATATCAAAACCAGTTATAATAAATCATACCATACTTATAAAGTATCGTATCCAAAATAGTGTATGATAATAGAGATCCAATCATATCGATAAAAACGAGAAACCTTGCATGATAATAAAGATCATAATCATGCCGATTCAATGCCATGCCATGCTATCATATGCAATGAGTCCCACCCATCACAAAATATCCTCTTGTTGGAAAGCTCCTCATCAAGGTATCCCCCACGATTGTTTTACGGATGCCCCGACGGAGTGGTGGATCTCCGGCTACATTTTGACACATAGTATCCTCTTGATGAAATTCTCCTCATCAAGGTATCCCCCACGAGTGCTTTACGGATGCCCCGACGGAGTGTGGGTCCCCGGTTATCGTCCATCCCTCCCATGCCATGCATGAGATGCAAATGTCCACATGCTATGTAATTATACAAATCATAGCATTTAAAATTCATCTTTGAAACATAAACAACACATGCTATTTTATCATATAAACATAGCATTTAAAACTAACATTTTGAAACATAACCTTTGCAATATAAATTCATCAAATAAGATAAGAAAACATTGTACATAAACCCATGGTTTCAAAGAGGTGGAATCCTACCAAAGACCGTTAACGTGTCCTTGCGTCTTTCGTCCGGTAACCGCTTACGATCGTAGACACCTTGTGAGGTCCCGTTACCTTATAATATAACAATCAATCAAAACCAAGTCACACTTGATTTACAATTATTTAAGTCCATAAACCAATCCCCATGGTTTATCATTTTCAGCCGATATTACCAAATTGCCATTGGTCTAATCTTTAATTAACAATTCATTCATTTAATCCAACATACGTAACCTTATGTTCATCAAAACAATCCCCATGGGGTTCGGCCACACACCATGGCCGAACCCATGGTCCATTAATTCACTTAATTACAATAATGCCATCCAAGGCTATCATTTCATTTTAGTATGTATTTACAACTTTGCCATTACCTTATGTTTATGTCTCTCCATTAATCCAATCATCACATTAAGTTCATAAAATATTACTCATGGGGTTCGGCCATACACCATGGCTGAACCCATGATTCAACACTTTCACTTATATTTACAACAATGCCATCCATGGCTAACATAGCCCGTAGTCCAATAATATAATTGATAAACATAAATTGGTATGCTCCAATTAATATTTAATCAATCACTTATGTTAAGTCCATGACCAATCCATGTTAGAGATCCATTTATGATCCATTAACTTAACCATATCAAGTCCATAAAATCTATAATCATTCCCATGGAGTTCAGCCATACACCATGGCCGAACCCATGGCCTAACATTTTCATTCTTATTTACAATTCTGCCATGGTCTCCATTACCTCATGTTTATGTTCAAAACATAGGTCCATAATTGATCATTCGTAAAACCCAACATAAAACTCCCAAGTTGATCCGTAACATAGGTTCATAATTTGATTCGTAAATCAACTACATAAATAAAAACCCCTAATATTGATTCATAAAACAAACCATTAACCATGACCTAAAACCCCATATGATTCCTTAATTTGGTCCATGGGGTTCGGCCATACACCTTGGCCGAACCCTATGGTGTATAACTTCCAAATCATAGCAACTTCCATATTTGAATCCATAATTCAAGTTGCCTTCCTTTTTGATCAACAAGTCCATATTTAGAAGGTTCATAAATAGAAACTTCCTAAATTTAATCTACAACTTTCATAATTAGAAAATTTTCAAACTTAGCATCCATCCTTCGACTTTCCAATTTAATCTCTTCCTTCCAAAATTAGAGACTTTCCAATTTAATCTCTTTCTTCTATATTTAGAAATCATCTTCCATAAATAAACTGTAGTGGGGTTCGGCCATAAACCATGGCCGAACCTCACCCAATTGAGACAATCCAACCCTTTTTCATTCACTTTCTAAATTAATATAACTTCCATAAATAAAAGCTTTCTAATTTAGCAACCTCCTTCCATAATTAGAAGCTTTCCCATTTAATAACTATACTCCATTTTAATCAATAATCAAACATCAAAAATACCAATACAACACCATGGGGTTCGGCCATACACCATGGCCAAACCCTATGGTTCATAATCTTCATTTTAAAATAATACATCCCATAAAATTCCTTTAATAAATTAAATCCATAAAAGACCTCACGGGGTTTGGCCATACATCATGGCCAAACCCATGATCCTCCATTTTATCATGTATTTACAAAGTTGCCATTCTTTAAAACATAACCAATACTTCTCCATTTTAACCTTCAAAATCATAGACATTTCCCATCATTTTTCATGTTCTAAGTATATGAACATCATTCCATAAATATTTATGGGGTTCAGCCATACTCCATGGCCGAACCCATGGTCTAGAATCTTTACCAAGAATCCTTCAAACATCCCTTAAATTTATTTTATTCATCTCCCATAGTTTTCTTCCATGGTTTCCAACCATAAAAATATAATCAACAACCTTCCATTTAAACTCCTTTAAAAAAAAACACATATAATTTCCCATGGTCTCCATTTTAAATTTAAAACATAAATAACCTTTCCCATAAAATAACCAACAACCTTCCATGTGGTTCGGCCCTTCATCATGGCTGAACCCTATGGTTTGTCAACTTCTTCTTAAACCATTTTAAATCTCTTTTAAAACAGGCATAATCAGTTCATGGTTTTCAATCCTCAAAAACCCATGAATTAAAACATGTCTTTCCATGGGGTTCGGCCATGCACTATGGCCGAACTCTATGGTTCTTTCTTTCCATTAAATTAAACATAATTCTTCCCAATTCTTTTCCATTATAATCATCATATTCATCTTCCAATTTTCTTCCACGGGGTTCGGCCTTGCACTATGGCCGAACCCTATGGTTCCTTATCTTAAATAAAATTATCAAAACACATACCGGTTTCGCGACTCCTTCGGCTTGTTCTTGCTCTTTCAATCATTTTTCTTTCTTAGCCTTTTTCTCCTCCCAGATCTTTCCCTCTTTCTGGCTGCTCTCTTCCTTTGATAATAATTGCTGTGAGATATAATTTGAGAGAGAGAGAGAAAATACTTTTGAATAGAAATTACTCCAAGCTTTTACCTTATGCACCTCTCTTTTACAAAAACTTCCACTCGGCCAAACTTTATCCCATATTTAGAATGTGCTAAGACACAATTGTCGTGTGCCCTTTGTGCTTGCTGCTGCTTCTCTTTGAATGTAATGCCGTGTGCCTCTCCTTCTTTATAAAACCTCCACCTAATCCAAGATAGAAAGTGCCATGCGCCCTTGATGCCTTTCTTTTATTAAAACCTTCCCTTGGTCCCAACTTAGACAATGCCGTGTACACCTTGCTGCAATCCCCATTGCTGTGTGCACTACCCTTTAAATTAGCCATTGCTTTAATTAATCTTCCATTGGTTCCTAACTTAGAATGTGCTTAAGATGACCAATCCCTCTTAGGCCGTGCGCCCCTTGTCTCTTAAGTTAGAAAGTATCATGCGCCCCTTGCTTTGTCTTAAGTTAAAAAATATTATGCGCCCCTTGCTTTGTCTTAAGTTAGAAAATATTATGCGCCCCTCTTATTGTCTCTTTTAATCAAGAAAGCCCCTTTTTAAATGATCCATGTGTATCACCTAGATATGAATCTCTCTATACACGGCCATGCAATATTATCTATTTCCTTATTTATATAATATTGCAATACCAATTTAAATTCAACTCCATTTAATTTTTATTGAAAACAATTCCAAAACCGTTGGGTCCTAATTGGGCCAATGACCCAACTCTTTACCCAATTTAAGATCCATAACTAATATTCACAAATTAAATGGATTATTTTCATACAAAATAATTAACTGAAAATCCGAGGTGTTACAGAAAGAGGCAAACACATAAGTAATGTAAGAAGGCTGATATGGGTTATTAAGAAGAAGGATTCATTCTTTAGGGATTAAAAGTGTACAGTGAGAGGGGTGTACAAGGGTATTGGGCTAGGTTTGGAATTTAAACCTGAGTGATTTATTTAATTTCTTGTACGGATATTCTTTTTTTTTTTTTCTTCTTTTTTCTCTCATACTGAAAATCACGCTCCGGAGATGTAGGCAAGATATTATCGAACCACGTAAGTCTGAGAGATTTATTGTGGTGTGTTTTATTTTATTTATTGTGCTATGATTTACATTTATTTACGTATTCCTAACAATAGGTATCAAGAGCTTAATGTTTCAAGCATGGAGGATTGGGTTACCAAAATTCAGCACGATGGTAGTGAAAGGAATCGCAGTAATCAAGTCTGAGGTGGAGCCCTTTGATGGTAAAAATAACTTTAGCATGTGGCAAAGTACAGTTAAAGAGATTTTGGTTGCAGTAAGAGCGGATCAAATCACTATCTAGCAAGGAGAAAAAGTTAGCAACCATCCGTTTATGTCTCATACCAGAGGTAAAGTATAATTTGTTGAAAGAAACTCCTTGCCCGAAGGCCCAAGGATCAAGATGCAGACTTTAGCTAGATATGGGCCAACTTGCAGGCTGAGCCCAAAAAGGATTCCACATTTCTGATTGATTTCTGTTCAAAGGCTCCCGATTTTTGTGTGCTAGTTATTTCTCTTTGAGAAAAGCTCGTTCGGGAAGTTCATGGCAGCGGATTAGCAGGTCACTTTGGGCATAACCAGACTCTCTCAGCATTGGAAGAGAAGTTTTATTGGCCCAAGTTAAAGAAGGAGGTGATTCGGTGCGTCCAAATATGCCACATATGCCAGACATCTAAAGGTTGGACCCAGAATTTAGGCCTTTACACGCCATTTCCAACTCTAGTAGCCCCATTGCAGGATGTGTCCATGGACTTTGTATTGGGCCTGCCACGGACCCAGGCAGGCTATAACTCCACCTTTGTGGTAGTGGACCATTTCTCCAAGATGGCCCACTTCATTCCATGATGGAAATCTGCAAAAGACACCTATGTTGCTACTTTATGTTTTCGTGAAGTAGTACGCTGGCACGCTATGCCTAAGTCCATTGTTTTGGACAGGGACACCAAGTTTATGAGTTACTTTTGGTTTTGTTTTTGGTGTAGGTTGGGAACATAAGTGAAGTTCAACAGTGCATTCCATCCCCAAAATGACGGCCAAACTGTAGTGGTCAACAACTCTCGTGTTAGTCTCCTCATGAGTCTTGTTGGAAGCAAGTCGAGGTCAAGGAAGTGAGATGCAGTCTTGCCACAAGCAGAGTTTGATTACAACAACTCAAAGAGCCACACCACCAAACGCAGCCCCTTCGACGTTGTGTATCACTCTAATCCATGTTCGGTGCTGGAGTTGGCTCCTTTGCCTCTCAAAGGTACCACCAGTCAGTTGGTAGATGGCCATGTTGCTAAGATCAGGAAGATACATCGACATGTGATAGCCAAGATCAATGACAACAACAATAGGTATTAGGCAGATACAAATCGCAAAAGGTGACTTGTTCGATTTAATGAAGGTGATTTGGTTTGGGTTCACAACAGGAAAGAGAGGCACCCTTGTGGCATGTATAGCAAGTTAAAGCAATTTAGTATCGGGCCTTGTGCGATTCTTCGATGCATCAACAACAATACTTACAAGGTGAAGTTGCCAGATGGCCTCAATATATCTGACACCTTCAACGTTCGTGATCTGAAGCCCAATCATGTTGATGAGCCTCTTCAGACAGAGGACTAGGACAGCTCGAGGTCGAGTTCTCCTCAGCTCGGGGTGATGAAGAGGGCATCACACCCAATGATCCACATTCGGACTCTTCAATTGTGGACCTTGATCCAACAAAGCAGATTGTCATGGCCAACATAGAGCATTTTGATCGAGGGACCCACAATTGGACTTTGACTTATAAATTTTATTAGTCGAATCCCAGTTGGCCCCAGTGTAGCATACCAGCTGTAAAGACCAAGCCCAAGCTTAAACATGCCAAACCTCAGCAAGTCCACTCCAAGAAGCCCAAGAAAGGCCAAATTTCTATAGAATGTTTTAAGGTCACTTTTTTAGAATCCAACCTTATAGAATGTTCTTAAACTTGTTTTCAAACTTAGTGGAGAAATTTAAACACAAGTCTAGTTAAAATCTGTTGGGATTTAATCGACCGAGATAAAAATGGAAAAACAGAGTTTAAGTAGAATAGTTCAGTTCTTCCATTTAAACTTCAAAAACATTTTTTAATTTCTTTTTTTTTTTTAATTGAGCTAATCAAAGTAGGAGAGAAGGGGGAGCACCTTTCTCCAGGGAGGGGAAGTTCAGAGCACTAAGAGAGTTCTTAGGAGAGAGAGAGCCTGTTGTTCCTAGAGAGAGAAAACGGAAAAAGATTGAGAGGGAAAGAGTTCGTTCATGAAATGAGGAAAGGAGCTGAGAGAGTGGATGGTTTTTAAAGAAAAATCATCGTAGGGTTGGTTGTCCAATGAAGGAGAGGAGGGAAGCCACAGGGTCTACTGCTCAAAAGTCGAAATAAGATCTACAAGAGGGATGAAAAAAGCTTGGCGCAACCAATGTCACAAATATCGGCGGTATTTTCAAATTTACCGCGTTTTTATCGGCAAAATACCATTACCGCGTTAAAAACGCGTTTTTATCGCCAAACGATAAATTTCCGGTAAATTCCCGATAAAATCGCGTTAAAAACGCGATAAACGTTAATAACGCGATAATATCCCGGTAAATTTCCGGTAAATTCCCGAGAAATTCCCGGTAAATTCCCTATACCATTTTTATTTCATTAATTTTTTTATTTATTCTATTTTTTTTATTTTTTAAATATTATAATTTCAGCGAGATTTTCCCGTTAAATTCCCGATAACAATCCGAGAATTTAAAAATATCCCGTTATTACCAATTGCCGTTAATATCCCGAGAACGGTATTTGTCACTATGGGCGCAACTGCTTTGGTTTTGGAATTTACGGAGCGTACCCTAGAAAGCTGACTCGAGGGGCCCCTCTATGGGATCTAATCTCACTCGGGTTCGGGGCATTAAATGCGGGGTACATGAAAATTTTGGTTGGAAACTGAGGCTTAAAGCCACTCGACGATTTAAACCAATTTCAAAGTTTAAACTCTTTTAAATAACAACGAGTCAAACGGGTTTTAGGGTCTTGAGTTAAAACAAAACATGACCTTTAAAATTCTAACTTCGATAAAACTATTAGGCGTTTTGTAAGTTTCAGTAGTTTCTATAATTTGAAGACAATTCACTAAAATATGTTTTATTTAAAATGGGGCCCTAAAGATGCGTCTGCAAAACAGGATTTTAGAGAAAAGCAAGGCGATTCTAAGGGTATCTAATTTTCCTATTTCGATTAATTGGAGAAAAGAGTGCGTGCAAGTTTTAGAGTCTAACTATTCAAATGTATGATAATACTGAAAATCAAAGTTTGAAAGCACTATGTATCAATTATCAAAATTTATTTTTTAAAACAAATCTAATTTTTCTTCAGTCGTCCGATTGAGTTTTCTCAAAAATGGATGCTCTCAGGTTTTTGATCCGATCATACAGTCCGTTAATTGAACTATTGGTCGTCCGATCAGTCCTATTGGTCGACTGATCACTCAGTACTTCAAACTTAAAAGACATGCATCTTGAGTTTTCAAACTCGGATTTGGTCAAACTTGATCTCATTGGAAGTCCACAAGGAGATCTATGCATTTAATTATACTTTAATTAAGAACAGACTCTATAAAACTCCTTGAAATGCACGATCTTGGATCAGATCATTACAATTCCATATTGAGATTTTTACTTTTAGTAAAACTTAGCTTCTAAGGATTATCAGTCTTATTTAGAAAACTAATCTGATAGGCAATTTTTTAGAGATACGAGTTATTTGTAGAGGTTTCTTTGATGGAAGAAACCATAACGGTATAAACAAAGATTCAAAATTTCTCTTTCTACTTACAACACGAGTCCTGTGAATTCCATCACATTCATAATTGAAGTTTAGAGGAGAAGAGAAAAATCCGAAGGTCAATTTGGATGACTGTTTTCTGGTGTCCCAAATTCATATTATTGATTGCTTTATCAATTGGAAGGGCGTTGAGTTGCATATAAACATTTGGGCTTCGGATCTGTTAGAAACTAAGAAACTGTGTTCATTAAAGGAGTATTACATATGTATATATAGTTTCTACCCGACCTTAAAATGCTATTTTAGTCAAAGTCTAAACTTAACCTAAATACATCTCTTAATTGAGATAAACTCAAACTAAATCCTAATCACATATAAACTAATATATTCAACATGATCTTCATCGTCATGGCTCAAGGTACGTAAAATCTTTATCTGATTATTGACATTCAATTAATGAATTTTAGATCCAATATCTAAAATATATTATTGAGATGTATTAAAAGCCAATGCGATCAACATTCATGGCAGCTGGGCCAACAACTACTTTAAAGTGAAAATAATGGCAACAAGTCATTTTTATTCTTAGAGCCTTCTCTTACTACACCATGATTCAAAGTCTTTATTCATGAAGGGGTGCGGCCAAATCATGGGCAAATTACTTCACACCAATCTCTCTACTTCTTACACACAATTCCACGGCCGCTCATGCCGCTGTTGCAGTGTAAATCGGCATAAGCAGAAACATCACTTGCAATCTTTCCATTGCCGAAGCGTGAGACTTCACAATCAGTAGCAAAGAGGCCTGATGAGGCGAAGTTACGGTCACCACCCATGATTGGCATCTCTGCCGAAATTTTTACATTACTAACATAGTCATTCCTGTATGTCTGACCCAATACACCATGAACATTGCTTGATAGAGAATAGAACTTGAACCCAAGATCCAAATGGGCAAGGCAATCATCTTTAGTCAAGTCATAACCATGTACCCTAGATTCTTTCTCAGTTATGGGAACTGCACTGGCAGTGATCTTGAAAAGCCCATCGGCTTCGACAATGATCCCATTAGCGCCACGAGATCGAGTGATTGTTACAATTGGTGCGATGTTTGATTGCCATTTTGTGCCTTCCTCTGATGGGAGGAAGATGGGTTCACCGTCAACGGTGATGTAGAGACGATCGATGGAGTCATCCCATGTTGCGGTCTTTTGTACCCCAAGAACCAGACGGTAACTGCCGAAGAGAATTCCAATGGACTGGACCCATGTGAAGTCCCTTTTCATGGTTGGGTTCCGCTTTCCGATGAAATGAGCATTGATGTGGAGGTTGGAGTCGGAGACGAGGCAGAAATCACGCTCCTTTTGGCCATGGAAATAGAAGGTGATGCCATCACCGCCGATGAATCGAGGATCTTGGCACACTGCACCTGGTCTGTCACACTCTGCAGATATAAAAAAACCCATGTGCCATGCATGAGTTCCTTAGAAATATTACACTGAAACTAGAAAGACAATGATGCTTCTATGAGAACTTTTCTTCTTCTCATCCCATTTGAATTGGTTTGAAAGATGAGTTTGACATGACTCGGTCACTCAGTCACTCAGTAAACCAATGAAAAATCATCCAAATCGAGTTTGACATGACTCGATCACTCAGTACACCACCTAGACATGAGCATGAGTTTTAAATGACAAAATCATTGGTGATTTTTTTTTTTTTCATTATGTGATTAATATGATATTGATGATTTGTTATGACAAAATAAAATCATAAATACTGATAATATTATGATGGGGACTCACTGCAGACAGGCTTGCAAGTGACACAGTCGACCTCGCAATAGTTGGGACAAGACTTGGGGCAAGTTTGCCAAATCTTATAGCAGCTTTTGTATTTCTTCACTTTACACTTAGCATAGTAGTCACGAGCCAAGCCAACTTCTGCTATAACCATTATCAGAAGACCAATACTCACCAATTTTGTTGCCATTGAAGCCATTTTCACAGCTCTTGTTATGATGATCAAAGGCTGATAAATGGAAAGGATTGATGTTCTAATGCCTTTCCCACATCTCCTTATATAGATATTGTGGAGGGACCTCCATGTTTAATGCAACAGTCACAGAATTGATGGAAGGTTTCACGTTTCATGTCTTCAACTTTCAGCTACACTTTGATTTCTTGATTCTTCTGCAATGTCAGTCTTGGTGAGATTCATTGGAGGGGCGGTGGTCACGTCCATAGCAAGTGAGAGAGAAATAAAAATTATATTAAATAGCTATTCTCATGGAGCATAATAATTATTTATTCTCTTTCCTTTTTTCTCAAATTTAAAGCACAATTAAATAATTTGAATGAAAAATTAAATTCTTCATTTGAAGCTGGATCCGAATTTACATAATGGACCTACTGCTTGAATTAGAAGTCTTTTTTCGTTTTCTTTTTTATTTTACATAGCCCATCTTGAAAGAACCAAATACATATTCTTAAACCTTTTATTTGTAAAGAGAATTTTACATTGTGTTCAGGTTAAACAATGTTGATTGAATCAGATCATGTGAGCATTACTTGATACACGCTGTCAATACTTGAAGCTGACTCAACTTATAACCCATCCTTTCTTTCGTTATATGAAGCATCCTTTTATCAATGAAAGCAATTCAAGTCAAACCCCACATAAGTTGAGCTTTTAAGGCAAAGGTGCCCAAGTAAAGTGAAGCTATCACCAATCTAAGTGATTCTAGGACTCAAATTAGAGAGATACTCGTGTTTAACTGCAACAGAATAACAATTTTAATCAAGAGATTTGTTTAGTGTGATAAATTGTTTATAATTTCTTTAAACGATCACACTAAGTTTATAACCCTTTGCATATTGCTTGATTATCGATACTTGTGCACATGTGTAAAATAAGATAATCAAATGCAAAGTGACGTGTGTTGAGAAGAGTGTTTAAATACGAAAATACAAACACACAATGATCAAACACCATAAGACCAAATTTATAGTGGTTCGGTTAGCAAACCTACATCCACTGTTAGGACTTGCTCAACTTTGAGCTATCCCCAAATCCACTAAGTGGGGACTAACACCCTCATAATTAGAGTAGGAATTCTACCACATTCAATCGGTTGGGAATTTCACCCACCATTGTAGAATAGGAATTTCACTTATCATTTGGCTGGGAATTTCACCCACCACTGTGCCAGAGACGACGCTCTAGAATTTTTTATAGTGGTTCTGGAGCCAAGCCTCTTTAATCTACTTTTACGCGACAAAGGTTTTAAATAAAATTAAAACCAAGAAGCACTTGCCTTTGAAGCTTTTTCTCATTGTTGTGTGCTTCTCGAATATCCACCCAATGTGTGCCAACGCTCCTCCTTCTAGCCGTCATAAAGAAATTACATTTCCAGGGTGACTAGGAATCTGGTTGCACCAAATCTTTCCTAGTTTATTATCCTTTCTCTTCTCTTTCTCACAAACTCAATCCATATGATTGGTTGTATTAGATTCCCCAAGTGTAGGCACGAGAGAGAGAATGATCCTTTTGTTGGCCCATTTTTAAGCTCATTGATAATGATGAGGGTCTAACCGTTTTGCCAAAGGATGCTAACTGGTTGCACAAGGATTTGTTTTTATAGACACAATAACCAATTTCAGCAACGGTCATGTACCGATAGGTCAGGTGCACCGAGGGGTCGATGACTAAAAATATTACCGTTCAATAACCTGACCATTGCACATTAAATGCACTCTCAACGGTATAATTATTTCCCGGTCGACATGTCGGTGTCGCCGATAGGTCGACAGTCATGGCACGGAGAGGTCGGTCCATACAAGAGGCTCGTTCTGGGAAAACACCATGCTGACAGAGTTTAAAGACATAAACTAGTCTTATCTAGACCGACCTGTCACCCTTTACCGAGGGGTCGGTCCTGGTACTCTTGGTCGGTCTTAAACTACCGATATATCTGTTTTCTCAAGAGTCCACCTGAGTTCTAAGTCCCAGAACTCATAAGTCTTCATCGAAGAGTCGTTGACCACGATGGGTCGTTTTAACCTTTCACCGAGGGGTCGGTGCATACGACTCTCGATCAGAGGCACACCCAGAATGACAATTCTATTATCCAGAACCTTTATCAATCTGGCTGACCAGTCTTTACCAGGATGGGTCGATCCTGTCTCCACTGAGGGGCTGGTGAGAATGACTGGTCGAGCTGATAGTGAAACCAAATACATATTTTCAAGTTGGGTTCCAATTCACTGTCAAGCTTACTCTCTAGGCTTTTAATGATTTTACAATTTGTTCAACTAAGCCTAGGAATGACTCTTTTAAGGTGTGGGTACCACCTAAAGTCATCTATAACTAAATACCTGTTTTGTAATTGCCATAACAATGAGCTTTAATTTGGTGAAGCATGATATTCAATCTTAATCATATTGAGTCTTCAAGCTTCTAGCAAGTGCTTCTTCCCAAGTCATGAAATTGACAAACTTAATGACTCAGTAAGCCATGGCACTAACAATCTCCCCCTTTGTCAATTTCATGACAAAACCTACTAGCTAGCCCAAATACAAGACCGCCCTTATTACATCACATTTGAATACAAAATATTACATTTTTTACATGTACATATTCAAATGGAAAACAAGATTATCATCTTTGCATTTTCTTGTTCAGCTTGCTTCATTTCATATTTTCCTGTTCAAGCACATAAGCAAGCAACACTAGAAAATCATTAGAGGGGTTAGTCCGAAAACATAAATATGCATCCATGGACTAAACTATATTTGAATTCATGCCCCCCCATTTACCATGATTTCTTAGTGACCAACACTATCCATAGCTTATCTAACTATCAGTGTTGGGCAGATTTTCTCCCCCAATCGTTTTTGAGTTTGAAGTCCCAAACTCCAAGCATTGACATTCTCCTATGTCCACTGGCTTCTTCATATTCCTCCCCTCTTTGGCTCTTTCTTTATAAAGGCCCAAGCACTTTAGGCTTCACCAATTACTCCCCATAATAGGTTTTGATGTCTTATAGCTTCTACTAACTTCTCTTCCATTTTGTCATACAACTGAGAAATATTAGTAGGCAGACATCGATTTTCAAGCACTACCCCATGCTTCTTGCATTTGGTGCTTAAATAAGTTCTGCATCAACTCATGGTTCTTTCCTATGGTTCAATGCACATTTCTCGTGCATCAAAGTTTATTTACCCCTACACAAGCTATGTTCCAGCTTAGTTGATTTCTTCCATGAGTTAAGCTGATTTACCTAGCTTCCCTAGACTCTTCTCCCCCATTCTCCAAGCTATTTTCTCTAGTTTCTTCGACTCATCTCCCTCATAAACTTAGCTGTATCTAAATTCATTTTTCATCAAGCTTCCTTTCAATCTTGCATCAGACGTCCTCCTTATACTGTCATAACCAGTGACAACAGCTAATCAGAACATATTTTGTGCTCCCCCAAACTCCAAGGATGTGTGCAACCTTAGCCCGATCCCTATCTCCCTAACAACCTGCTTGTTAGTCTATTTAACAAAATCTATGTTAACAATAGATATGAGATAGAAGACATTCCATTAAATTAGCACACACATTAAATCAAACCATATCATTTCATTGATAAAATTGAGTACATATGGTTTTAAGAAGGGGACAACATGGATGCTTAGTTTCAATACTAGTTTTTCCAAAAGACAAAACATAGAGCATGAAAAACTATCCTAAGTAGAGCCATTTGGAGGTCGTGATGCTGGAGGGGAAGAAGATAGACGTCGAGAGAGATGACGATGCAAGGCAAGATAGTCTTCATGAACTCTCTGAGCTAAGTTTTCCACACGACTATCTAGTGTGTCTAGCTGCTCCTCTATTTGAGACACAAATGCTTCGGTTTTGCAGATAAATCTTGTCAGGGGTTGTGACACAGGTGGTTTTGCTTTACCACTTCCTTGTTCTGCAACAGAGTTACTGAAAGAGTGGATATTACCAGACACTGGTGGTTTTACTTCACCACTTTCTTGTTACGTTGGATGAGTGATTTAACTCTAAAAGATAGAGTTAGAAATGAATAAATTAGGAATAGTCTAAAGATAACTCTGAAAGATGACAAATTGGTAGAAAATTGTTTGAGATAACTTTATTATAAGTAAAAAACCACGTACAACTCCAGTATGTAGAGTTGAGAGGTTGCACATTGAACGCATTAGGATGAGAGGTGAACCTTCGAAAACATGGAGAAAAGGCATAAAAAAGGACATGTTAGATTGTGGAGTTACTCATGGTATGGTTAGTGATAAACTTATTTAGAAAAGAAAAACTCATAAGGCCGGCCCCAGATAGATAAGATTATTGCTTGATGATGATGATGACGTTGCTGGTCCTTTCATTTATTTGTAGATCCTTGGGCAGGACCACTAGACTGGCGAAAATAGTAAACAACGATAAATAAATGGATTGGGCTCAGACGAGCACTCGTCCTACATGACCCATTCATTAAAATCAACTCTTGCTAGTGACATGGTGGTAAATAATGCACGTTATAGAAGACTGACATAATCCCAACTGTAGATTCATCTATCCTAACATGAACCCAATGTTGAAATCAAAGGATGAAACTAGAATGATGAGTTGATGCCTTTTGAGTTTGATTTGTGTTATTGTGTTGAGTTATTTTTAATTAGATTAATTGGTTATCTTAATTACATTTAAATTCTTGTTAATGCATTTTTTCATTATCTAATTAAACATGTACTCCAAGATTCCAAGTTGAAATCACAAGAAGATTTTTGAGTTCAGACCGTACTTGAACTTGAGAACATGGGGTTTTTCATTGAAATTCGTGATTCGGCCTAGAACCCCAAATTTAAACCTATAATTGCAGATTTAACTGCATCACGCAGTGGGCTAGGTCGGCTCCCGAGGAGGGGAGCGAGTGGACTAGAAAGTTTCTATGGTGGCAGCAAACAGATTTAGGCAGTGGCTATAGGAGTAGCGACAACTAGAGGACAGTAAAGGATGAGTTCCAAATGGCAATAACTAAAGGCGAGTGGAAATCGGTCAACAGTTATGTTTCTTCTTCTTCTTTTTCTACTTCGTCTGCTAATCTAGTGTTTTCTTCTCAAGTCGGATGGCTCGAAATGGAAATATAGGATGGATCTGGGCAAATTTAGTTAGTTGTGTTTGGGTGGCGAATTGACTCGATAATGGTAGAAGAGTAGCAGTGATGATCCAATCTTCTCCTTTTCCTTTTTTTTTTCATCAATTTGGTTTTCACATAGGAAAAATGGATAATGGGGAGGTGGCTAGGTCTGATGGTATTGGGTCATGATGATTTTGTTTGCCTGAGAAAGATGGAGTATAAGGGATGGAGGCTCTAATAATGTGGTATGAACGCTAATGTAAAAATTGAAAGAAAATGAAGAAAATTGGATATGGATTTTACATCAAGGAGAAATTAGGCCTCTTGTAGAAATATGGAATAATGGCTCACTGGGATCTCTCATTGAAGATCTATTGTATAGAAATTACATGCCTCATAAGAGGAAATTATAAATCAAACTCTAATTACAGTCCCAAAATTATCAAATTCTAATTACAGTCCCAAATTAGACAAATACGGAAAGGAAATTCTTTTACCTCTAATATTTATTCAGTCCGAGGAGAACTCGGCTCATCCAAAGCTTTGGCGGAAAATTCTTTGATGCTTTTCATTATTCAATTAAGCCTATGAATCTTATAAGAATATACTAATAGGTATAAAGTCCAAATTCCTCACTCAATAAGTTGAGTAGGAATAAGAGTTGTATACAAGTCATTTTTATTCTTAGAGCCTTGTTGTCACGGTCCGACCCAACGGACACGTGAGAAATAAGATTTTTTTTAACTCTGAAGCATGCAGAACTCATAGTCCAAACATGTGACACCCACACGTGTAACAAGATTCCTGCAAATCCTAGGACTTATTGGACTCTTGGGTTGATCGAACTGAATCATCAACTGCCTACGTACTTATTGGAGATCAGCTCTTGCGTAGTTTTAATTTCACTTATTTCATAGCACTAACACAATGTTATTCATGATGTCATACCAGGATAGGTCTCACCCATCACAAATCTAGTCAATCACATGTCTATACCAACCATGGGAACACTGTCAACCGTGGAGTCTATGTCACTTATGGGATAAACATTAACCATGGGACCTATACATGAACATAAGTACTATATCCCTCATCGGGGACAATACTTTAAATATGGGTCCAATCACCTATGGAATCAATGCCCTTTGTGAGAATATCTATCTACAGTAATAATATACATCTATGGTCACAATGCCCTCTTTGACTGAGAAGATGAGAGGTACGTCACCACTATAGCAGCTACGCTACAATGTCGTAAAAGATGGGTTTAAAATGGTGGGGTTTGGGGAAATTAGGGGTTTTTTTTTGTACAAAATAAAAATCTCAAATTTCCAAAATACTTTTTAAAAAAAATGAAAAAATCATAGGACAAACGTCAGGGGAAAATGTGTGATTTTCAAACATTAGAATGACAGAATATTTAATAATTCAAAATTACCAAAGTGCCCTTTTAGTCTTCGAACTCAAAACTGGGCAAACCAGGAACCACCATGGGGCCCACACTTACCCCACTGCTACTAAGACCCTAAAACTCTAAAAAATCAGGTCGAGTTGTCAGGAAGATCTGAAAAGGGATAGAATGCTTCCACTCACCGTTAAGTTGTACTCATGAGAGCCCTTCTTTCAGTTACTTATCCAATCTCCCTAACCATTACCTCTAGTTCACTCCCCAAAAGGATGTTAAACCCGAAGGAAGCTTATTCCTCTTCCCTCAAACCCAAATTGCAAACCCCATCATCTTTCCATGTTTTCTTGCCCACACTAGGCCTAGTATTACTCCCTCCCTCTCTCTATTTCACTTTGTCCCATAGTTGTACCTAATGATGAGCACAAGAAAATGATTATTCCCTTGTATTTGGACTAGTCAACCCTTGTTTTGTATGTTTTAGAATATGTTTAATGGGATTTTGGATGTTTTAAAAGATTTACAGGGAAATACAAGATATGGGAATTCAAATGGTGAATTTTGCAATTTATGGGCATAAGTTGATATTTTGGAAAGTTGGAATTTTTAATAATTATTTTACCACAATTTTAAGGATTTTATTGTAAACTAATTAATTCAAATCCATTTATGAGAGTTTAAATCAATTTAGTACATTTTTAGAATTGATTGTAAGTGGTAAAATTAATTATTAGATTTTCCATACTTTGAAAAGCCCAATTATTGAGCACATTAAGAAAAGCCCATGAAAAAATTCACATGTTTGAAGACTATTTTCATCATCTCAAGCTATATATGAGGAAATTCAAAATTTACAAGCCAATATAAGAGGATTTTCGAATTTGGAAAGTGGATTAAAGAAAAATAAACAAAATAAGAAGGGGAGAAAAAGAAGGAAGTTTTGACACATCTTCAGTATTTTAGCCATAAAGTTCACTCTGATGTCCGATTGCTTTGATTATTTTTGCATTGGAAAGAAGACTTCAAGGGCTACAACTTTGTAGTTTACAGCTTTTCCTGATTCAGACGTTAACTAGGTCAAAACTGAGTTGTAAGGTGGTACATGTGTTAAAAAGGGGATTTTACACCCACTTTCCTTGTACGAATTTTACTATTTTTTCCATCTCCTTATCTCTTTTAAGCCATTCCATGTTTAGCACAAGCCATATTAGCCCTACATGTGTCCCTTGCTTTATTTAAATCTCTAAATCCAGGCCATTCATTCCACCTCCTTTCATCTATAAATACTAGCCATCTCCCATTGAGAAAATTGAACTTGGGCATTGAAGAAAAGATTGTGCAAAGGAAAGGATAGGAAGAAGAGAAGGAGAAAGACTGTGGAACTTTCAATCCGGGTTCTAAGGTTGGTGGATTTTGATTTTCATTGTATTTTTCTTATGTCTTTATTCCAAAATTTCATTGATTTGTAATTTTTAATTCCATGTTTTAATTAATAAAAGAAGGTGAGATAATTAGAATTATGGTTTTCCAATTATTCTTTCATGTGTAATGAAAATTTCAATTTTACTTACATTCTTTTAATGATTTTATGTTGTTTATTTTTCTAAGAAATTCAAGGAAAGTGAGATTATTTTAGAATTGGTCGAACTTGATTTTTCCAGTTTAAGACTCTTTTCAAGAGTGAGATTATTTTAGATTTGGAATTTCAAGTATAAATTTTACTTACGCCTAAGGCTGGAATTGAATTTTCTTAGTTAAATGGATTTCATAGATTTCATATTTAGAATTTTAATGAATTTGATATTTGAATGCGTGTTAAATAATTTACATGAGGTCCATGTTCTAGGCCGTTATTTTATTATTAAAATTTGGATGATAATGCTTCCTTGATTCTTTGATCCAGTTCCATTGTAAATATGTATATAGGTAATTTATATGTTATTTTTATGTTATTTGTTTATAAATTCAAAAACTCTTGAGAATTGTGGAACTAGGTTGGTTAATTAATTAATTACATCTTAGTTTTGTGTTCTAAGTTAAGTTAATATTATTTATAATTTTTAGATCAAATCCACCATCTGAATTAAAATTAGATCTCTTTAATTGTTAAATTATATTTTTGGATGTGGTTTCTAATTTTAGACCATGTTTTCTATTTTTTAGAATGTTTCTAAATTAAAATTAGATTTCCAAGATTAGATAATTATTCCATGTTTAAGATTTATTTTTATGATTTTCTCAATTTCTTAATTTACATAATTCAATGGTGTATTTTCACGGATATATTTTCCTAAGTTCCGATGGGTTCGACCTCGCACTTAATTGCTATATTATCTAAATGGTTCGTGCGCTTGCGAGTTATAAATTTAAAATTTGCACAACACCTAAGAATGGAAAAAAAGAGTGAAGAGCTGATTGTTCTTACCTTCTTTAGAGAGAAGACACAAGAAGAGGGCCCTAAAAGGGATGCTCGATCAATCCTAGGCACAAAGAGATTTGAGGGTTTGGAAGAGAGGTAGGACTGGCAAGGAGAGGGGTCATTACATCACATTTTCATAAAAAAAATATTTGTTCATACTAATTACAATTATAAATATCAAACGAAATTCTCTAGCCCCTTAGCGATCGAAGTCACTTATAGAAACTGAGTATTATTTTATGGATAACTTAGAACAAGGAAGATGGATGGAGGAACAAGGATGTCCTTGTGATTAGCAGAAGTAACAATTTGCTATGATCCATTGGTTTGTATCCACCTCTTTTGTTCCTAAAAAAAATTTCTTTAAGAATAGCCCTTCAAAAAAGTGGAAGGGTGCACCGTGCAACGAGAGGAGGGTAAGTTAACTACCTAGGACCAAGTGGTACTACCGATCTGTCGAGTTTTCTTTGATAAAATTCAAATCTTTTGCAACTTATTAAGAGTCAAACCATGAGCCATTGAGGGTTTATTAAGATTTAAACTTCAAAAATGATTTAAAAGTAATTAATTGTATTTATTAAAAATCAAAGTTAAACCGAGTTGAATTAGCAAAAAAAAGTGGAGTTTTAAAACACTGAAAGAAGTTGGGTTCGCAAGAATAAACAGAAGGAGGCAAGATCCAAAAGAATAGCCTCACGAATCTCCAAATAAGTTATGGTTTCAGATAAACCTGTTCTATATTGATTTCCATTAGCCATTGACCCAAATGGTCTCAATCAATGGTTCCACCACTCTTATATTCCTTTGCAGCCATTAAATGAAAGACGAAATCATACTATTTTATTAAAAACTTAAGATTCAAATATAATATTTTTAGAATATCAGCTAACATTATCACTATAAATCACAGTACAGGTACAGTATAACCCAAAATATTGTTTGATATATGTTGATATTTTAAAGGCTGATATATTTGATTGATATTTCAGTATGATTTGAGATCTAGCATGGTTCACTTTTGTGACTCGAAGAGGAGACCCAAATATGAAATCACTGAAATAAGTAGGAGAAATAAATAAAAAAATAAAAAAATTATTTCTACATTTCACATGTATGTATTTGTTTCTTTCAACGTCTCTTCTTCTATAAGAGGGCCTCGAACGAGTGCGGTCAATGCAGTGTACAGCAAAGAAGCAGTCCGTTCTTCTAAGGGGTCATTTGGTTCTGTATATGTCACTGAAATTTTAGTAATATGAGGCTTCATTTTCAGAAAATGGAGAAAAACATGAGTACATTTTTCCTCTTGACTTTCTTGAATTACAAGTGCTAATTGAGGGATTTATCTTGTAATTTATTTTCCCGTTTTGTAAATTTTAAATTTATAACTCGCAAGCACACGAATCGAATTAGAGTAGAGAGTTCTGCAAGTGCAAGGTCGAACCCACAGGGACTTGATTTAGAATGAACAGGAAAATAAATTAAAAATGGAGATTAAATCAAGTGAGAGAAATTACTAAGGCATCGGATTCCACCACCATTAAATCCATAATCTTCTAATTATTCATTTATTAATTCTCAATTTTTACAGATTTAAACATTTAAGTGCATTAATATGGTGTTCAAAGATTGATTTTTCTTTGCTTAAAAATGTAAATTCTAAGTATTCAATATATCCAATCTTAACTCAAAAGACAATGGATCAAAGGGATTAATCTAAGCATCCAATGTATTTAAATTAAAACAGAATCAAAGGGTTATACTTTTAAATTATTTTAAACGCCAAGCAATGATGAATCAAATGTTAATATTAACTACCACAAATACACGATATTGGTAGTGAAAATAATTAACATCTAATTAATCTAATGAAGCACAAACCATAAATAATTGAACACACATATTCAGAAATTAAATAAACAAATAAAAGAAAACTATTTCTTTAATGGGGTTTCATCATCAACCTTAGTACAAGAAATTAGCCGGACATTATGAAATTAAAATAAAAGAGATAGAAAAATAAAACCCGAGTCATCGTCGGAGATCCCGAACCTCTTGCCTCAAGCCCTCTGTCAGCCGAGCCTCTCCACTGTCTGTCCCCAGTTCTATTCTGCTGTGTCTAATTTATAGATGAATTACTTTCCAATATGAGTTAACCGTGTGGCCCCCAATCTCTAACTCAATCTTTTTATTTTGCATTAGCCGACCCTTCCACTATCTGCTCTTTTATTTTCGGTCCTTCTATTCTTATTTCCTTCCTTTCTTTTCTTCTCTCTTTACTTTCCACTCCCATCTAAGCTGCATTGTCTTTCCTCTTCTTATTATTTCTATTCTGATATTCTTTCTTCTTATTTTTATTTGTCTCTTTCTTTACTAGCTGAATGGGTTAGCACCTCCATGGATTTGGCTGATTTTTGCCAAATTATCTTCTCTGCTCGGCTGCTATTCTCCTTCTCTCTGTAACTTCAAAACTGATCTGCTCGTTGGGTTCTTTCTTCATTGTTTTTTCATATTTTGCTGGCTACTTCTTGTTTGTACACATTGATGTGTGCTTGTTGGCTAATTTTGCAATCATTTTTGGATGATTTGCTACCACCTCTTGATAGTTATGTTGTTCTTGAAGGAGAAGAAAAGTATGGCTTGGGTGGTATTTTATCATAAATGGACTCAACATGACCATTTACTTCAACACCAAAATCCCTTTTATCTCATTGCATCTTTGTTTCTCTTCCCTGTTTCAGCATATGCTACTTGTCTCAAATCTATTTTGTTCCTGACTTTACACAGTTTTTTGCTCTAGAAAATTGCTGCCCAGTTTGCTTGTTGATATATGCTTGCAACAATTGCTTGTAAATTTTGCAACTTTGGGCTTCAACTAGACTCGGATCTTTTGAGGCATGAGCTTAGATCACAGGTTTGGGCTTCAGGCTGGGCCCACTTTTACCAAGTGTTTCGAAAAAATAGATCTCGGGCACTTTTCTTTCATTTTTCTTCAACTTTCACTTCTTTTCTTGATTTTCTTTATTTTTCCTGTAAAATTTTGAAATCCCAATAATAATATTAAAAACACAGAAAACAATGGCCAATTAGACTAAAGTCCAGGGGTAAAATTGTCATTTTCCGTGCTCATCAAATACTCCCAAACTTAGATTTTGCTAGTCCTCGAGCAAAACAAGGACTAAAAATTATAAAAGCAAAAATAAAAATCATAAACTAAACCACTTTCACTTGCACTATCGACTGCATTTAGCGTATGCAACAAGTCTTTAAACCCTAGCTCACCACTAGTAGAAGAGTTATAGTCTCGTGATGCCTTCTAGTGATGATACCCACAACCATCAAATTTCAGCAAAAATATCCAATTAAAATTTAAACATCATACAACTCCAGAATTCAATTTACAAAACTTATACCCGGAGTGTAGTGTGTGATAGCCAATATTATCATAACCTTTTTATTCAAAATACACACAAGTTTTGCAACAACCGGCTGAAAATCCGATTTGACTCCAAATCTCACCAGATTATACCTCTCAGAAAGATTTTCACTCAGAGATTGGGTTAAATTTCTCTCAAATGTACATGTGAGAAGAATAATTTCTCAAATTCAAATATCTCATATATTTATCATCAAAGAACGGTTTATAAAAAAGAAAACATAGATCTCATGAACGGATGCTATTTTCTTGAGAACGTTGAAATAATACACCATTATTTTTTTCATTTATTCTCGACATAAATATCTATTAACTTAAGATCAATTAGGACTTCCTAATAGGACAAAATGTGGCTTTGGACCGGGTCATATCAAAGAAGTATAAAAGACTAAAAAATTAAATACTTTGAATAGAAAATGTAGAGGTCTTCAATATCTCATAGATGGGATATTTCTTCCTCTATTTTTCTTTTCATCACTTTCAAAGCAAATTTTTTTTTTTTCAATTTTTTTTCTCATCCTTCATTTCTGATGTATGAGTGTTCCCTTTCTTTTTTACTCATTTTTTTTAGCTTATTCTGCTCTTTTTTTTTTTTCAAGAGACATATTTTTTTCAAAGAGTACCATCTCAATAATAATCACCTCTAACTTTTTCTGAGCTCTAGAATAGGTCACAGATATTTCAATTTTGGCTCAAACTCCGCAACCGGAGTTGGGTATGGATAACAAGGTAAATAAAAAAAAATTTGGCTTAACTTTAATTCAAGGCTCAAAATGGGAACTAACATGATAACATATGACCAATATAGGCAGGCTTCAAAGGCTCAAACGGTCCAAAATAATGGCCTCTATCACTTCCTAAGTTTCATATGACTATTTCATTGCTTCAAATAAATTTAGAAAAATTTAAGGTGTGATAATCCAAGTTTGATGTTATTCTCAGTAATTGACCAAAACAAAGAATAATGAGATCTAACAACGAAATAATGTGCACATCAACGAAAATCAAGAATTACTTATAACCCTCAGAAAAATCGACTGGCTCAAACGCTCACTAGGTCACAAGTCTCCACTGGTATTCCTCTAATGAATACTCAACTCATGAATATTTTTATTTTCAGGCTAACATTAATATGGCTGTCTAAAGATTTTTCAAGCATAAATTTCATAAAATTCAATTGGAGAAACATGATATAAAAAATTTTATCCACATATTAATGCTAAAAATCAAAGGTTTTTGTAAAAAATTCAAGTTTTTTCCCAAAATGGATTAAAATGGACTCAAAACACTACTTAAAACACACAAAACTGACACAGTGTTACCCCCCAATACCCCCAAACTTAAATTGAACATTGTCCTCAATGTTCCCTAATCTATATGTGCACATGCAAATTAGAAGAAAATATCAGAAAAAAAACAACTTGAGTTGATAAATACATGAGCTGGCTCACTTTATTATTTCAAACCTGCAAAATAAACAGAGAACCAAAACACAAACACACAACAATACTCGAGACTGACTCTCATACAAGACTAAAGACTCAACCAAATTCAAAAAATCCTAGACTAGATAGACTCAACATAATCAAAATCTACAGATACACTGACACATCGACACACTGACAGACTGACTCAGACTCGATTGATAGACCTACTAATCAACCCTAGTCCAAAACTTGTGGCTTTTCAAGACTGACGGAGAGAGACTCAAAATTTTCTTTTCATTAACTGGTCTCCAAAAATGACGTGATTTCCAGCAGAGCATTCACTTCTTTGACTCATTTTTCATTGAAATTAGTGCCAAAATTTGACAAGCATTCATTGAAATTAATGCCAAAATTTGACAAGTATTCCTCAAATGGGTCATCGCATGTAAAGTTCAGAATGGACTCATGGACTGTACTCTCAATCATGTTTACCTCACATAGGTCATCCGTACCTGGAGGCTGGTGGCTACAATTAAACACGTTGAGCTATAAAGTTATGTTACCAAAAGACAGTTTGAGCACTCCATTCCTACAATTGATGATTGCATTGGAGGTGGCCAAGAATGGTCGACCCAAAATAATAGTAATTTGTCCACTGGTGTTCTTCACAGGTTGTGTATCAAGGACTATAAAGTCCACTAGAAAATAAAACTTGTCAACCTTGATGAGAACATCTTTTACTACACCTCTTGGAATTTTGATTGACTTGTCGGCCAATTGAAGTGTAACATGTGTGGGTTTCAGTTCTCCTAACCCCAATTGCTCGTACACAGAGTACGACAACAAATTAACGCTCGCTCCTAAATCAAGTAAGGCCCGATCGATCGAATGGTCACCAATGACACAAGAAATTGTGGGACTTCCAGGATCCTTGTACTTGACAGGAGTTTTCTGTTGAATAATAGCACTCACATGTTCAGCCAAAAATGCCTTCTTTGGAACATTCGTCTTCCCTTTTGTCATACAGAGATCTTTCAAGAATTTTGCATAAGAAGGTATTTGTTTAATAGCGTTGAGGAGAGGAATGTTTATGCAGACATGTTTGAACACCTCTAACACGTTGCTATGTGGTGTACCTTTCTTAATTGGAATAAATCTCTGTGGGTAGGGAGCTTTTGGGACAAAATCATTCGTGACTGACTCTTTTGGTTCCTTCTCAGTAGGACAATCAGTGCCCCTTGATGGCTCAGGTTGATCATGTCTTTGGTTATCCTGATGTATTTTTTTTGGCATCCTAACCTGATTATCAACTGTCTTCCCTGACTTAAAATTGATGATAGATTTAACATCTCCATGATGCACGGTGGAACTAGTTGAAGGCCCCATGTCAAATTGACCTCTAGGATTGGGAATGGGTTGGCTGGGGAATTTACCATTTTCCCTCTCTCCGATAGCACTTGCAAGTTGTCCTATCTGTTTTTCAAGCTTCAGTATAGCTTGGGAATTTGACTGCAAGGCTTGCTGAGTGGACTACAAGAATTGTTGTAGTGTTTCCTCCAGAGAGGGTTTATGCTATTGTGGACCAGGTTGATCGGACTGACTTTGGGGTGGATGGAATGATTGGTTTTGGGGTGGATGGAATGGCTGACCGTGTGAGTGGAATGGCTAATCGGGTGTTTGAAATTGATGAGGTCCCTGATTCATAGACTGGTTTTAACTCCACGAGAAATTAGGGTGATTGCGCTAATTGGGGTTATAGGTAGCAGAGAATGGACTTCCTTGCTGTTTCCCAAAATTATTTAGTGTGTTAGCCTGTTCAGCTAGGCACTCCGAATTTGTGTTTAGGGAAGGACAAATTTGTGCTGTGTGTCCCGGGGTAGTACACAAGGCACACACCTCAGACTGCGCACCCATTGACGGACTCACCCTCCGAGTCATTGTTAAGGCCTCTACTTTTTTAGTCAGATTTGCAATTGCGACCTTAACCTCAAAATCATTATTGACTTCGTACAAACCTCCTCTTTTGGAGGTTTGTCCTGAACTCTCTTTTTAGAGAAATCCCATCACTGAGAATTCTCCGCCAAATTTCCTAGAAATTCCATCCTTCAACTGAATTTTTTCAAAAGATGCCCCATTTTTCATAGACTCGACCAAAGTACGGCTAGATGTGGTTAAGAAATCATAGAAAAATTGAATGAGTCTCCAAGTTTCATAACCATGATGGGGACATTTACTCAATAGATCCTTAAATCTTTCCCATGACTCCGAGAATTGTTCATCCTGTTTCTGAGTATAATTTGAAATTTCTGTTTTGAGGGCGTTCGTTTTAGATATCGGGAAAAATTTGTTCAAGAATTTATTAGCCAACTGATCCCACGTGTTGATGGAATTTGCAGGGAGGGAGTTCAGCCATGATTTCATTTTTTCTTTGAGAGAAAAAGGAAAGAGGCGAAGTTTAATAGATTCATCAGTGACATTTTGAAGTTTAATAGTGGCGCAAATCTCTAAAAATTCCTTAATGTGTAAGTAGGGATCCTCACGATCAAGGCCATGGAAAGCGGGGAGGAAATGTAAGAGGCCTGGTTTTAGCTCATAGGTGGCATTGGTGGCTGGGATGACTATGCTGGAGGGTGTGTTGGCTACGACCGATGAAAAATAATCTTGAAGAGTTTACTCCTGTTCTTCGGCCATTTTGGGTGATAGTGGTGGTGATGACGATGGACTATCTACATCTATGACTGGGCCTGACTGAGCCCTGGACAACCCTAAACGTTGATTCTAAATTGATTTTAACATACAATGCATGAACCGATTTTTATTAATTTTTTGGATTTTTTTTGAATGCGGGCCTAAATTACTAATGCAAGATTCAAGCAAATATGAAAACAATAAGCAAACCTAATGCATGAACTAGCAACCTAAATGCATGAACAAGTTAATATGCAATCTTTTTTTTTTTTAATGCAAAATAAATGCAAAACAACCTAATAAAATCTATATGAATGAATGAAAAATTGAAAGTTTAAATAAAGTGGTTTAGAAACTTACCTTGGCCTGTAGTCACTTTTGCAATTTTCTCTTTAAGTGTATAATTCAAAATCCTGCAAAAATAAAAAAAAACCTAGGTGAGGACACCAAATCACATAAAAATATGCATGAAACCTAGATCTAGATGCAAAATTCCTAAATCTACAACTAGTGGAAAGATTAAACTAATAGAATTTTTTATTTTATTTTTCCGTTTCAAACTCAAGTCCCCGGCAACTGCGCCAAAAACTTATTGTGCAAATTTTAAATTTATAACTTGGAAGCGCACGAATCGAATTGGAGTATAGAGTTATGTAAGTGTAAGGTCGAACCCCATAGGGACTTGATTTAGAATGACCGGGAAAACAAATTAAAAAGCCTAATATTTTAACCTTAACCTAGTTAACAATTTTTCAAGAGAATGATTGAATTGAAATTGTAAAGTTAATTAAAATAACTAAAAGTGGAAATTAAATCAAATGAGAGAAATTACTAAGGCATAGGATTCCACCACCATTAAATCCATAATCTTCTAATTATTTATTTATTAATTCCATTTTTTAAGAGATTTATACATTTAAGTTCATTAATATGGTGTTCAAAGATTGATTTTTCTTTGCTTAAAAATGTAAATTCTAAGTATTCAATATATCCAATCTTAACTCAAAAGACAATGGATCAAAGGGATTAATCTAAGCATCCAATGTATTTAAATTAAAACAGAATCAAAGGGTTATACTTTTAAATTATTTTAAACGCCAAGCAATGATGAATCAAATGTTAATATTAACTACCACAAATACACGATATTGGTAGTGAAAATAATTAACATCTAATTAATCTAATGAAGCACAAACCATAAATAATTGAACACACATATTCAGAAATTAAATAAACAAATAAAAGAAAACTATTTCTTTAATGGGGTTTCATCATCAACCTTAGTACAAGAAATTAGCCGGACATTATGAAATTAAAATAAAAGAGATAGAAAAATAAAACCCGAGTCATCGTCGGAGATCCCGAACCTCTTGCCTCAAGCCCTCTGTCAGCCGAGCCTCTCCACTGTCTGTCCCCAGTTCTATTCTGCTGTGTCTAATTTATAGATGAATTACTTTCCAATATGAGTTAACCGTGTGGCCCCCAATCTCTAACTCAATCTTTTTATTTTGCATTAGCCGACCCTTCCACTATCTACTCTTTTATTTTCGGTCCTTCTATTTTTATTTCCTTCCTTTCTTTTCTTCTCTCTTTACTTTCCACTCTCATCTAAGTTGCACTGTCTTTCCTCTTCTTATTATTTCCATTCTGATATTCTTTCTTCTTATTTTTCTTTGTCTCTTTCTTTACTAGCTGAATGGGTCAGCACCTCCATGGATTTGGCTGATTTTTGCCAAATTATCTTCTCTGCTCGGCTGCTATTTTCCTTCTCTCTGTAGCTTCAAAACTGATCTGCTCGTTGGGTTCTTTCTTCATTGTTTTTTCATATTTTGCTGGCTACTTCTTGTTTGTACACATTGATGTGTGCTTGTTGGCTAATTTTGCAATCATTTTTGGATGATTTGCTACCACCTCTTGATAGTTATGTTGTTCTTGAAGGAGAAGAAAAGTATGGCTTGGGTGGTATTTTATCATAAATGGACTCAACATGACCATTTATTTCAACACCAAAATCCCTTTTATCTCATTGCATCTTTGTTTCTCTTCCCTGTTTCAGCATATGCTACTTGTCTTAAATCTATTTTGTTCCTAACTTTACACAGTTTTTTGCTCTAGAAAATTGTTGCCCAGTTTGCTTGTTTATATATGCTTGCAACAATTGGTTGTAAATTTTGCAACTTTTGGCTTCAACTAGACGTGGATCTTTTGAGGCATGAGCTTAGATCACATGTTTGGGCTTCAGGCTGGGCCCACTTTTCTTTCATTTTTCTTCAACTTTCACTTCTTTTCTTGATTTTCTTTATTTTTCCTATAAAATTTTGAAATCCCAATAATAATATTAAAAACACAGAAAACAATCGCTAACTAGACCAAAGTCCAGGGGTAAAATTGTCATTTTTCCGTTCTCATCAAATACCCCCAAACTTAGATTTTGCTAGTCCTCGAGCAAAACAAACACTAAAAATTATAAAAACAAAAATAAAAATCATAAACTAAACCACTTTCACTGGCACTATCGACTGCATTTAGCGTATGCAACAAGTCTTTAAACCCCTAACTCACCACCAGTAGACGAGTTATAGTCTCGTGATGGCTTCCAGTGATGATACCCACAACCATTAAATTTCAGTAAAAATATCCAAATTAAATTTTAAACATCATACAACTCCAAAATTCAATTTACAAAACTTATATCCGGAGTATAGTGTGTGATAGCCAATATTATCATAACCTTCTTATTCAAAATACACACAAGTTTTGCAACCACCGGCTGAAAATGCGCTTTGACTCCAAATCTCACCAGATTATACCTCTCAGAAAGATTTTCACTCAGAGATTGGGTTAAATTTCTCTCAAACGTATATGTGAGAAGAAGAATTTCTCAAATACAAATATCTCACATATTTATCATCAAAGAACTGATTATAGCAAATAAAACATAGATCTCATGAACGGATGCCACTTTCCCGAGAACGTTGAAATAATACACCATTATTTTTCTCATTTATTCTCCACATAAATATCCATTAACTTAAGATCAATTAGGACTTCCTAATAGGACAAAATGTTGCTTCGGACCGGGTCATATCAAAGAAGGATAAAAGACTCAAAAATTAAATACTTTGAACAGAAAAGGTAGAGGTCTTCAATATCTCATAGATGGGATATTTCTTCCTCTATTTTTCTTTTCAACACTTTCACAGCAAATTTTTTTTTTTTCACTTTTTTTTTCATCCTTCTTTTCTGATGTATGAAATTTCCCTTTCTTTGTTACTCTTTTTTTTTTTTTTTCAGCATTTCTGCCTTTTTTTTTTCTTTTTGTTTTCAAGAGACATATTTTTTTCAAAGAGTACCATCTCAATAATAATTATCTCTAACCTTTTCTGAGCTTTAGAATAGGTCACAGATATTTCAATTTTGGCTCAAACTCCACAACCGAAGTTGGGTATGGATAACAAGGTTAATCAAAAACAATTTGGCTTAACTTTAATTCAAGGCTCAAAATGGGAACTAACAAGATAACATATGACCAATATAGGTAGGCTTCAAAGGCTCAAACGGTCCAAAATAATGGCCTATATCACTTCCTAAGTTTCATATGACTATTTCATTGCTTCAAATAAATTTAGAAAAATTTAAGGTGTAATAATACAATTTTGATGTCATTCTTAGTAATTTGACCAAAACAAACAATAATGAAATCTAACAACGAAATAATGTGCACATCAGTGAAAATCAAGAATTACTTATAACCCTCAGAAAAATCGACAGGCTCAAAAGCTCACTGGGTCATAAGTCTCCACTGCTATTCCTCTAATGATTACTCAACGCATGAATATTTTTATTTTCAGGCTAACATTAATATGGTTGTCTAAAGATTTTCTAAGCATAAATTCCATAAAATTCAATGGAAAAGCATGATATAAAAAATTTTAGCCACATATTAATGTTAAAAATCAAAGATTTTTGAAAAAAATTTCAATGTTTTTTTCCAAAATGGATTAAAATGGACTCAAAACACTACTCAAAACACACAAAACTGACACAGTGTAAGCCCCCAATACCCCCAAACTTAAATTGAACATTGTCCTCAATGTTCCCTAATCTACATGTGAACATGTAAATTAAAAGAAAATATCAGAAAAAGAACAACTTGAGTTGAGAAATACCTGAGATGGCTCACTTTATTATTTCAAACCTACAAAACAAACAGAGAACAAAAACACAAACACACAACAATACTCGAGACTGACTCTCACACAAGACTAAAGACTCAAACAAATTCAAAAAATCCTAGACTAGATAGACTCAACAGAGTCAAAATCTACAGATACACTAACACATCGACACACTGACAGACTGACTCGAACTCCATTGACAGACCTACTATTCAACTCTAGTCCAAAACTAGTGGCTTTTCAAGACTGACGGAGAGAGACTTAAAATTTTCTTTCCATTTACTGGTCCCCAAAAATGGGGTGATTTCCAGCAGAGCATTCACTTCTTTGACTCATTTTTCGTTGAAATTAGTGCCAAAATTTGACAAGCATTCATTGGAATTAATGCCAAAATTTGTCGAGCATTCCTCAAATGGGTCATCGCATGTAAAGTTCAGAAAGAACTCATGGACTGTACTCTCAATCATGTTTACCTCACATAGGCCATCCGTATGTGGAGGCTGGTGGCTACAATTAAACATGTTGAGCTCTAGAGTCATGTTACCAAAAGACAGTTTGAGCACTCCATTCCTGCATTGATGATTGCATTGGAGGTGACCAAGAAGGGTCGACCCAAAATAGCTGGAATTTGCGCACTGGTGTTCTTCACGGGTTGTGTATCAAGGACTATAAAGTCCACTGGAAAAGAAGACTTGTCAACCTTGATGAGAACATCTTCTACTACACCTCTTGGAATTTTGATTGACCTGTCGGCTAATTGAAGTGTAACAGGTGTGGGTTTAAGTTCTCCTAGCCCCAATTGCTCTTACACAGAGTACGACAACAAATTAATGTTCGCTCCTAAATCAAGTAAAGCCCGACCGATCGAATGGTCACCAATGACACAAGAAATTGTGGGACTTCCGGGATCCTTGCACTTGACAGGAGTTTTCTGTTGAATAATAGCGCTCACATGTTCAACCAAAAATGCCTTGTTTGGACCATTCGTCTCTATGAAAAAAATTACACTTTGCCATGAAAGTAATTCTCAAATGATAATTTCTTCTAAGGTGGCTAATTACATGTTTTAACTTTTTATATTTCTCTAGAAAATATAGTTGTACACTTTTACAAATTGTGTAATTCAATATAGACATAATTGCTAAGAATCAATGGAGAAAATTCATACTAAAAGCTTACATTTCTTTTTCTATACCTTTTATTTTACATTTATTAATTTAAGAGTAAACTCGTAACAAAACAAACAAATGAAGTAATGGAGATTACAAATAGTGAAGAATGAAATTCTACGTAGATAACAAAAAGTCTCCTGAAATGGGTCAGACAAGCAAAAGATATGTGGATAGTATTAACCAGGGTTTAAATCTCAACCGATTTTGTTTTTAAATATCTATTGTGGGCCCGGGCCGATATCTCGGTTGATATTTGTCCATATCGGTCAATATTGGCCGATATTTATATATTTTTTTAAAAACTGCCTTTTTACTTTTTAAAATGAATTTTTTCAAAAATAAAAAGCCATCAAAATTTCCAAAAAAAAGAAAAAATTTGAAGAGAGAAAAAGTTCGCCCGAGATCTCGGCCGAAATGTTGGCCGGCCGAATTTTCGATCCCTGGTATTAACTATTGCCATACAACTGTCCAGAAATGAGTTCGGGATCGAGTCCACCTGAGAAGACTGCTCTACTAGTTAAGTTTTCTCGTTGAGAGAGACTTTGAAATAAGACATTTAAACGATTGATTATTTAGACAAATGATTTTCTTGAGTTGGACATTTGTGGAAATCCACAATGTGGACTGGAGAGTAAGTTCGTAGAATCAACGGTAAGTTGGTGTTCAATTTATAATTAATTGATGTAAATTTTTAATTATAATATTTAGATAAGTAAAAAGTTGTTAAATTTTATATTTAAAATTTATTACAAAAATTTAGTTTAAGTAATGTGGTTGAAAGTTTACAAAAGTATCTGTGAATCGATTAAAAAATCATCATATCTTTATTTGTATAAGCACTTGGGCTTATATGGAGTCCATTCGATGATGAATATAAATTTTTTAAAATATTTTTCTTTCATTGATTTAAGTTCAATTTAAATTCACTTTCATTTGATATTCCCATAGTTTTTAAATTGAGTATCGAAAGTTAAAAAAAAAAAAAAATTTACTATATTTAAGGGATAATTTTCATATCTATCCTACTTATCAACTAAATTCAAAATTTTGTATAGTATCTAACAATATGTGTCGTTATCTAGATTTTTAAGTACCTGCCGCCCAACCCAGCACTACTTAGGCCAAAATTGATAGACTCGGTTGCGTAAAACGAGTAAAAGATGTGTGACTTAATAGCTCACATTGGTGTGGGATTTGCTCTCTCATGTCCGGGGATCAAACCTTAGTGCTACCACCTGACTTATCTGGGCCAGTTGTGTGGGCAATGGCGGTGCGGGCCCCGGGGGATTAGTCTTGTTGGGTCTATACCTCAAGGATACCCTCGTTATCAAAAAAAAAATATTGTGAGTTGTGTCAAATGACTTCCCCTCCTATTCCTTGACATACCTTCCTTGTAGCCGATTACATTTATGTCGTACAAATTTTATGTTATATTTTCTATTAACTCTAAAAGCATTCTTCCAAGGAAAAATGATCGTTTATAAAAGAAAAGAAAGAAAAACTTGGAAATGATGCAAGAAGCACTTGCAACAGATGACCGGTTATTAATATGCAACGGTAATTGCTGTGTAGAGCGAATTATTTTTGTAGCACAAAGGATGGTATTTCTTTGTTCTGATATTAGTTTGTTTAGAAAATGGATATAATATAAAGTAGATCGTATGAATAGGACTTATATTAAGTTTCACTGCAATCACACCATCCAATCTCTTAATTCTAAAATACTAAAAGTTGATGATTTATACTCACCAAATTTTAAAAATTGAGATTACATAAATTGAATTATCAATTGATGGTGGAATTTTACATTCATTATATCAATTTAATCCTCTATAAAATAGACTCAATTATATAAGTCTTATGATCTTTTAAATAACGAATACTAAAAAAACACTTAAAATATCTCACTAATATAGTTCTACGTTACCCTTGTCTTCATCGCACTTGCAAGTGGGAAGAAAAATTGTATGAGAAATTGATTGCTATCCTTTTCAATTTCAATCTATTTTAGACTCTCCAAAGCCTTTAGTCAAGTCTTTACTTTTAAAACCATCTATTACAAGTTGTATATCAAAATCATTAATTAGTTCTAATTTTCAATGCTATAAGTTCTATTTTCTATTGGTTGCCTCCCGCATCAGGAAGTGAATGGTTGCGAGTTTGAGCCCCCATGACGTAACCTTGGTGTGCCCTAAGGGTAGTGGGCTCACTCGTAGGGGTTTTACGCTAGGTATCCCACAGTTTCCCACACGTAAATTAAAAAAAAAATAAGAAATATTTTTTTAGGTCATTAATATTTAATAGAACTGAAGCTCAAACCATGAAATTTCAACTTGAAAGAGAAGCTTCAAGTACTGAACTCCAAGTTGTTATATTCATTTTAGCCTTTTGCGGCTGATTAAAACTTAAAATGAAACAAATTCACTAAATCATAAACAGTAAGTAATATGATAAATAGTTAAGGAATGAAGGTAATATGAAAATGTCAGAAGAATCATGAATTGATGCAATTTTCCACATAAAAGGGCCCATCTAAATGAATTGGGCCCACTAAAAGTAAATAGACATTTATAAAAATCACTAAAGAAACTTGTCCTCTCTTGTTGAAAATTTACTCTATGCCTTATCATGTATTCGAAAGTTATTAAATATAGTTATTTATGTTATATGTTTTTTTTTAAATAACATGGATATCTCCATCTCACATTGGACATGTATAAATTTCCTAATTCATACACGCCGATTAAATATACCAATTAATGTAACTATCTTTGTAAGCAAAAGTGGGCCATTTTCTTCTTATAAAACTTTGGCATCGGTTGAAAAATTGGTTTAGCCACGTACCACGTGTGAATGTTTCCTTTATTTTAGACGTGTTTCGATTACTAATTACTAAAAATATAAAAGATAACTTTTAAAAAAATATTTTAAAATATATTAAAGATAATTTTAGAAGTCGTACCAGTTACTATTCATTGCTTTTCCATATGTTAACAATGTATATTAAATTCACTTTACTAAAATGAATGGTGAAACGGACATTTCGAATTATTTTTAAAGAAATAATGGGAGAGATAAAAGTTATAAAAGTCTGTATGGTTTCAAAATGTCACAATATGAAGTTTAAAAAATATGATGACTAGTTCTTTTTATAATTTTTGAATAAATCAAAATCTAAGTTCTATAGAATCAGATTTGAATTGTATAAAGGACTTGCAGATTATTTGTAGGGTACAAGTTACCAAAAAAAAAAAAACATGACAAAGACATATACAGAAGTCCGATTCTAGATTGTTGGACTTAGTTATAACAATAGGGCATGCTGAGTCGAGTCAGACCCAATTTTTATGGACTCAGCCACACTCACAAAAGTGAATTATATCTATTAAAAAACAAATAAGTAGAATTTATAAATTATTGTAAATCAAGTGAAATAGTCATCTTTGAGTCAAAGACCCAGTCACAACTTTAAGTGTTGAGTGACCCAAGTTGCATAAAATTCTCCAAAAAAGGCTAATATGGGCCCACGTTAGAAGACTTGTGGTGAAGTCCAAGTCTTCTTATTAGGAGAGGCTTGGAAATAAAAGGATTACATTATTGCAGAAAGATGTCTGAGTTGTGTTCCTCTTGAGAGAGGTTAGACTCTTGGCATCATTGAATCTCAAACTCTTAATGTCCCTTCACTTGGGGAGACTTTTATATCTGAAATTGTATTTTTTTTTAATTTTGTAAAGAAAAATATTCAAATTTAAAAAGGAAATAAACAATCAGGGGTTTAGATATCGACTTTTGGTCTTGGTTCTGAATAATTTGTAATTTACACACATTGTTGTACATTGTTCAAAAGGTGCACACAGTTTATTCTATTATTATATTCCTTCTTCATTAAAAGATGACCATTTAAAAAAAAAGCTAAAGGTGTATTGTAAAGAATATTAGTTGTGACTAATATTGCTTTTTGAATATGATTTAATCTTAAACCTAAGCTACATCATAAGTCTGTTTCCAATAACTTCATAGTCAAATTTAATTATTTTATCTAAAAATGTTTAATGAGATTTGAAAATAATACTTTTTGAAAAAAATATTTCATGTAAAAAGGAATCAAAGCTAATTTTTTTTTTAAAAAAAGGTGGACTTGGTAAATGTTTAAAAGTTCCACTTAAATCAATCAAAACAAGAATCAAAAGAGAGCTTCAAAATCATGCATGCAATCAGTTGTAATGACTGGCCAACGATTCAATGAAGGAAAGGCAACATTCTACCACCAAACATTCTCAAGCATCTTAGAGAGGCGAAAACTCTAATTTAAATATATCTGAGTCACGTATATGAAAATATAATTTTATTAAAATAAATTAGAGATAGTTGATTTTATAATTACGAAAAATAATTCTATTTAATATTTTTCGTTATTATTATCAGCATCCATCCATCTATATAAATTCAACTATATAAGTTCTTTTTCTCTAATTGAATCTACCATAAATCATATCATCAATTACTCTATATCCCAACACCCAACCGGGTTTTTTTTTTTAATCTTTTCTTCATATTTTTACATGACATCCTCTCCTCCTACTTCTTCTTCCATGTTTTAATCTATTAAATTTAAGTAAATGAAGTAAATCAACATTTGGTATCTCAACTGGTTACTTCTCATCTCAAAAAACGAGAGGTTTCTAGTCTGAGTCCTAGCGGCGTAAATTGGGGGAGTTCATTTTAATGTTAAAAATTCTTTTATCCAATCTAGTCACAAGAGTTTCCTAACTCAATTAGATTAGGATAAGTTGGTTATTTTTATCTAATTTAAATGAGAGGTATGAGAGAATATGAGAGGAAGCAGATGTGAAGTTGTGTACAAATGAGAGAGGAAGCAGATGGAACTGTCTGTGTATAATAAATTTGACACGTACATCCAACAGATTTTGGTGTCACCAGATCTTTTTCTCTGCCTTAGATCAGGTGATGGAGAAAGTTTCTGTCAGCGGGTCCCACCATACCCATTCCATTTTTTGATGGTCTATCCATCTGTACCATTAGATCTCTGATCTGGGTAAGGTGGGGCCCTCCTCTGGCCAGTTTCTTCGGCTGCTGTTTGGGAAGTTTGAAAATCCATTTTTCTGGGTTTTTTTGTTAGATCCAAGTGGATCCTACACTTTTGACCCTAGGATCGACACCACCATGATTGCCTCTGGCCCACCTATCTACGGTTAAGGAAGACCATAGGTTTCGATCAACGGTGGGGGCCCACTGAGTTTTTTTCTCTTATTCAGTCGAACCTTCATCCGAAGGAACAGTTCCTTCGGCAGTGGCTTCAGTGGAAGATGAACTGGAAGGGCAAAAGGGTCATTTCACCCAAAATTTTGAAAAAGGGTGTGTAAGGAAAGAAAAATGGGGTGGCTGTATGGCTCCCCAAAATTAACCAATTGGATTATTTATAGTGATTTGTGGGTCTAAACACAACTTAGTGGAATAAAATATTACACGGGCTTCACGCTTAGTAAAGAACAGTTTCCCTTTTTCTTTCTTTTTAATATTTTTGGAGTTAGTACATGAACCATGCTTTTTAATCAAGACTCAGATTTTAAATACAAAATCACCAGTCCATGAAGACTTTTCTAAAGGTTGTTAAGTGGAATAATATATTACACAGGCTTCACACTTAGTAAAGAATAATTTTCCTCTTTTCTTAATATTTTAATTTAAATAAAAATTTATTTTTAATATATAATTTTCTATTCAAATTTCATTAAGAGTATTTTTGTCCTTTAATTAAAATAGTAGCAAGAGTGTCCCTTCATCATAACAAAGATTTTGTCGAAATTCAAAATCAATATCCTAAGTATATTATCAAAATTTTCTAGGAATTTCTACATGCAACCACTATATTATTACTTTATTCATCATGTATTTTATAGTCGTGAATTAAAAAACTTTTATGGTGGGACATCCATTTATGAGCTCATTTGGTTAATATTCAAATCTCACATGTTTATGATTTTACAGCTGCAAACATTATATTTAACATGATTTATTTAAGTTAATTTAGACACATTCTTTAATTTTTTATACAATTGTAAATCTTCTAAACAAACTCATTGTCATTGTTTAAAGTAGAAAAGAGGCTAATCCAAATTGTGTAATCCAATATATACATAATTGCTAAGATCATAAGTTTCACAATCAATGGAGAAAATTCATAGTAAAAGCTTACACTAGTCTTTTCTTTACCTTGTATTTTTTTTATTTTTATTAATTTAAGAGTAAACTCGTTATAAAACAAACAAATGAAGCAATGGAGATTACAAATACTGAGGGATCAAATTCTAGGTAGAAATAAAAAAGTTGATTCAACATATATGTGACTTTATTTTTTATATGAGATTATGATGGGAAGAAAGTGCTTCTTCGTATCATCAGAAATGGTAAATAAAAGAGAACAAAGAATATTTAACTATTAAATAAAATAATTCAGATGAATTTATATATTAAAGAGTTAATATTGACATAAAATAATTTTTTTCTCTCATATCAAATTCCTATATTTGCTATAGATGAACAAATTTTTATTTTTATTTTTAAAAAATACTCTAGTGTAAGACATTTTTCTCCCTTTCCTCATAGTTTTAAATCCGAAGTGTGCGGATTGGGAAATTTACACATGCCTTAAGGATTAGTCAAGTGAGACGTCTGAATACCTTAGTCTTCAAAAAAAAAGATATTCTTTCTCACACCAAAACTATTTCTATGAATCAAATTTTTGTAGACAAGGAAAAAGCAAAAGCTTGGGCTCAAGGCATCTTTGTAGGTAATTGGTCATAGGGTATTTGAGGGAAATTTATAGTTAAATCAACAAGAATCTTGCTTTTATACTTGAATCTACCATTATGACAAAACCGTAAAACTACCTTTTTACCCTTTAATATTAGATGAATTAGTCTTTATTTTGTAAATATTAGATATGTTTAATGTTATTTTTTAGTTTTGCAGTGTGTTTTGAGAAAATACAAGATATGCATCTCAAATTGTCAAAATAATGGGAACAACTTTGCCAATGAAAGCAACATATGAGGAGTTGAGGCAAAGACTTGGTTGTGACATTCAAAGGACCCATCTATGCTAAATAAATGTTTCCCACAAGTTGTAATATCATTCAGCAAAAGAAGAAGAAAAACATGGAAGTCCTTAGCAGCAAGAACTGGCGATGCCACTTGTTTGTTAAAAAAATAACCGACAAGATACAGAGGAGTGTTGATGTGTCATTAGCCTCAGGGCCAACTGAACCATAAAGCAACTCAAGCGGTAGCTTTAGGCCCCGATTTGGAAATGCCCCAAATACCTGGTGAGCATGGACTGGAGAGGGGAAGAAATTGGAGATTTCAGCTGTTGCCGCCAAGCTCTGCATTTCCTTAACACTTGTGCCAAACAATGACTTTTGGATTGCAAATCTAACCAGACTCCTACTAAGTCAACCATCTTTGCATCCGATCGTATCCCAACAGTAAACTAGTTCCTACCCTTTCAGCCTGCAACCAGATCTAAGATTGTGGGATTTTTTCTTCTACTAAAATTGCACCTCCAACCAAACGCCTCTATCTTGCTGTGGACAGGAAAGCCAGAGGAGTGCTTGTACTGATGTGGTGGGAAAAGATAAGAAAGAAGATGATTAAAGGTGCTGGCTGATTCAGTGATACCCTTCTTAAAAAGCCGAGAAATCTGTTCATAGGAATTGGGTACATACCATCGGCTGAAATAGGACTCTTTACTTGCTCATCTCTTTTCTTATAAATAGAGTATGGACTCCATTGGAAAAAATGAACCGAGCAAAGCATTGAAGGGGATGACTTTGGACGGGTAAAGGACAAAGAATAATATTTGATTTCTTGTACATCATTTATTTTATTTTTATGTAATGAGTTCCAAAGAATTGTATTTTCTTATATTCCAATTTTTGAATGAAATTCATGGTAGATTCTTTAGATTTATGATGTTCCCAATTATTAAATATTCTATGGTGATGGTTTTTAATTTTATTTTAATTCCTTTTGTGAATGTTATGAAACAAATTATTTTTAAAATTTTTCAAGGAAAAGTAGAACCCCTGTTAGGATCGGTGGGACTTGATTTTTTCAGTCTAAGGTTCTTTTTAAGAACAGTTTATTGTAGATTTGGAAAACGTAAGTGTAAATCCTGCTCAAGCCTAAGGCTTAATTGAAAAATTCTAATTTACTGGACGTCGTAATTTTTCTAATTAGAATTTTAACAAATGATGAACTTGAATTTATATTTTATAATTCTAGAATATTTCATAGTCTAGGCCATAATTTTATTTTTAAATGGGATAACATGTTACCTTAGATACTTGTCTCGATTCCATTGTAAACTATGTAAATAATTCATTATTATTATTTTTGTTTTATTCTTTTATTTATTCATAAAAATCCCTAAAATGATGGAACTAGGTTAGAAATATTTTATTTGTTTATTAACTTTGCATTTTAAATTAAATTGAGGTATTTAAATTCACTCCACCATTTTAATCAATTTTATAATCAATGGTTTGTATGATAAAAGTAGATTTTATATTTTGTTAACTTCCAAAGTTAGATAATTAATTAAATATTGGTTATCTAAATCTAAAATTTTGCTAAATTAAGATTATAACTCCATGTTTTAGAAGATTATTTTCTTGGATCACATTATTTTAATGGTACAATTTTTATTTACATACATATATTTTGTTGATTTCCCTTGGATACGACCTCGTACTCATTCACTACACTGTTAATTGGTTTGTGCGCTTGCGAGTTAAATTTAAAACACAACAAGTTTTTGGTGCCTTTGCTGGAGAAATCTCGAAATAAATTGTGTGCCATTAGATTTATGTGTTTTTGGAAAGATTGTTAATTTTAGAAGTTTCTAAATGAGGCAACTCTTTGAAATTAGAAATTTCTATTTTTAGAAGTTCTAATTTTAGAAAGTTTCCTTAAATTAGAAGTTTTTAAAAATATTAATGATTACGGAATTAATTTAAATTTAGAAATTTGCTAAATCTAGAAACTGTGTAATTAGGATTTTCTATTTCTTAGAAATTTTCTAATTTAATAGTTTCCTTTTTTAGCAACTTCTGTCTAAGGCTAGTTCTGTCATCAAGACATGAGGTCGAGCATGCTCTAAGGATAAGCTGGGAAGAGATGCCATGTGCTCCCCCACTTACCTAGAAACTTACCTGGCCATCTTGTGGTTAAACTCTCATCGAAGACTTACATTATTTGGAGAGAAAAGTAGGAGCAAGTCTAGAGACAATCTTTAGGGTCCTATTAGCCAAATAAAAATTTGATTGCATTAATGCAATTCAAATTTAGATTTAGGCATTTTCTTGTGTGAATTTGGTTGAGCGTGAATGATCGTGTCTGTGTATGAATTATTGGTGTCGTGACTCTCACAATCATTTGGTTTGAGTTCCACTTTCTGTCGATTTACCGATCGTTGCGGCCGGAGCTCAGTCTAGCTCATTCATAAACAGTCCACCACATCACCTAACATGGTCGGAGAAAGAGTTGAAGAGAAAATCTCCAAGACTACTTTTCAGCAGTCACGCCCAATGCACCATCAGGCATAGTTCCAGCAACTAATGTAGCTTTTGAACTCAAACCAGGCTTATTACATTTTTTACCCGCATTCCATGGACTTGATCACGAGAACCCTTACCTACATGTCAAAGAATTCTTAGAAATCTGCGCCACCATCAGACTTCAAGGCATCACTGATGAGTCCATTAAACTTCGTTTATTTCCTTTTTCTCTCAAAGAAAAAGTGAAATCTTGGCTAAATTCGCTACCTGCAAATTCCATCACAACTTGGGATCAGTTAGTCAACAATTTTTGAATAAATTTTTCCCTATATTTAAAACTAACGCCCTCAAGAAAAAAATTTTAAACTTTAATCAAAAGGAGAGTGAACAATTATGTGAGTCATGAGAAAGATTCAAAGATACGTTAAGTAAATGCCCTAACCACAGCTTTGAAATGGCGAGACTCGTGCAATTATTTTATGATGGTTTAACCATATCGAACCGCCCAATGATCGAATTTATGAAGGGTGGGGAATTTTTAAAGCTAACTACAAACAATGGATGGAATTTCTTAGAGTCATTGGCAGAAAGTTCTCAACGATGAGACTTTTCCAAAAGAGAGAATTCACCACAAACCTCAAAGAGAGGAGGTTTATACGATGTTAGTACCAACTTTGACGTTAAGCTTGCAATTGCAAACTTAACAAAGAAAATCGATGCTTTAGCAATGACTCAGGCAATGAACCCAGCATTAGGAATGAATGCTGAGGTTTGCTCAATGTGTTCTAACCTAGGACACACTGTCCAAAACTGTCCTTCCTTCAGATTTAATGCTGAGTGCTCAACCGAGCAGGCCAGTGCACTCAATAATTATGGAAGACAGTAGGGAACCCCTTTCTCTGCCACATGTAATCCTAATTGGCAGAATCATCCAAAATTTTCTTGGAGAGAAAATTAACCTCCAGTAGGTTAAGGACCCCCTCAATATCAAGGTCCACCATACCAACTACCTCAGAACCAGCCATTCCACCTATCTCAAAATTATCCAGCCCAATCAAATCAGTCTTATCAATCCAGTCCATCTCAACAACGTAAGCCCTTCTCGAGGATACGTTCCAGCAATTCATGCAGTCTACCCAGCAGGCTATGCACAAGCTTGAAACACAGCTTGGACAATTAGCCATCGCAATAGAAGATAGAGGTAAAGGTAGATTTCCCAGTCAGCCTATCCCAAACCCCAATGGTCAGAATCAGGTTTCATCATCTAATTCAGAAGACGCTAACTCCATTATTATCTTGAGATTAGGGAGACAGGTAGACAACAAAGTGAAAATGCTTAGACAACAGGAAGAACAGACCACTGGTCAATCCAAGCATCAGGATGGCCCATCGATTCCATGCCCAATCCAAATCGTACTGGAACCATCTGCTAGAAAACCATACGTACCTAGGGCTCCGTACCCTCAGAGGCTCATCACCAAGCAAGGGGTGCCTTATGGTGACATACTAGAGGTATTCAAATATGTCAATATCAACATTCCTCTACTTGATGCCATCAATCAGATACCCTCATATGTTAAGTTTCTCAAAGACCTCTGTACGGCGAAACAGAGAACTAATATTCCCACAAAGGCATTTCTAGCAGAAAATGCAAGTACTCTCCTCCAACAACCATTATCGATCAAACATAAGGACCCTGGGTGCCCAACCATTGCTTGCCCCATTGGTACATATGAAATTGATAGGGCCTTATTAGATCTCGGAGCTAGTGTCAGCTTACTGCCATACTCCGTTTATGAGTAGTTGGGGCTGGGAAAGCTGAAACCCACTCATATCACACAACAATTAGCTGACCGCTCTGTAAAAATTCTAAGGGGTGTGATAGAAGACGTTCTAGTGAAAGTAGACAAATTCTACTTTCTGGTCAATTTTGTGGTGTTGGATACACAGTCTGTTTAGAACGAAAGTGGGCACAGTCTTGTTATTCTTGGACGACCATTCTTGGCCACCGTAAAAACTGTTATCAACTGCCAAGATGGTATGCTTAAGTTGTCGTTCGGAGATTTGACGACAGAGCTCAATGTCCTTGGCTTATGTCAACAACTTTTCTGCACAGACGATCAGTGCGAGGTTAATATGATCTAGAGTTCTGTCCAAGAGTCCTTCCTTCACTTCATTTGTGATGACCCATTTGAGAAGACTCTGTCCACTTTTAGTACAGACTTCAATGAAAATGGTAAACAAGAAGTGAACGCTTTGTTTGACACATCTCCGTATGCACAAAGGCTCACCAAATTCAAACTTATCCCTGTTAGTCAATTTGTTCCTATCCCCTCTATCGAGAAGCCACCAAAATTAGAGCTCAAGCCAATCCCTGAGGCACTTAAATATTCTTATCTTGGACCATCAAACACTTTACCTGTTATCATTGCTTCCGATTTAACTTCTGAGCAGGTGTCTAAACTCCTGGCTGTTTTAAGAGACCACCGCGAAGCTATTGGATGGTCCATTGCCGATCTCAAAAGAATTAATCCCTCCGTGGTCATGCACAAAATTCACTTGGAAGAAAATTCCAAAGACATCCAGAGAACCACAGAGATGACTAAATCTGGCGATGCAGGATGTGGTAAGAGCCCATATTTTAAAACTTCTTGAGACGGATATTATTTACCCGATCTCTGACAGTGCATGGATGAATTCGATACAGATTGTACCTAAGAAATCGGGTGTGACGATAGTCAAGAATCAGGTTAATGAGTTGGTGCCAACCCGCATCCAAACGGGTTGGAGAGTTTGCATTGACTACCGTAAGCTGAATACTGTCACTCGAAAGGACCATTTTCCTCTTCCCTTCATCGATCAGATGCTTGAACGTTTACCTGGTCATGCATTCTATTGTTTCCTTCATGGTTATTCCGGCTATAACCAGATCTACGTTGCTCTTGAGGATCAGGAGAAAACCACCTTCACCTGTCTGTTCGGTACGTTCGAATATCGCCGTATGACATTCGGATTTTGCAATACACCAACATTTTTCAGTAGTACACGATCAATATCTTTTTCGATATGGTTGAACGTTTCTTAGAAGTCTTCATGGATGAATTCCCTGTGTTTGGGTCCACTTTTGACCAGTGCCTGCACCATCTGAGCCTTGTGCTAATCAGGTGTCAAGAAAAGAACCTGGTATTGAATTGGGAGAAATGTCACTTTATGGTGAAGCAGGGCATAGTACTGGGGCACATTATCTCTGAAAAGGGCATCAAAGTGGACAAGGCAAAGGTCAACGTGATCTCTAATTTACCAAGACCCCAAACCGTTAGAGAGATCAGGTCATTCTTAGGTCATCCGTTAGAGAGATCAGGTCATTCTTAGGTCATGCTGGTTTTTACAGGAGGTTTATCAAAGATTTCAATAAAATTTCTAAACCTCTCTGTAAACTCTTGACCAAGGATGCTAGTTTCAATTTTGATGATGAATGCGTTCAAGCCTTTGAAAAATTGAAAGCCACTTTGACCTCCGCTCCGATAATACAGCCACCTGATTGGTTTGTCCCCTTTGAAATTATGTGTGATGCCTCCGATTATGCAGTAGGAGCCGTGTCAGGACAAAGGTTAAATCTGTTGCCACACATTATCTACTATGGTAGCAAAACTCTCAATGCCGCCCAGCTTCATTATTCCACCACGGAAAAGGAGTTGTTGGCAGTCGTATTTGCACTAGACAAATTTCGATCCGACTTAGTGGGTTCGAAGGTCATTGTCTATTCTGATCATGCAGCACTTAAGTATCTCCTTTCTAAGAAAAATGCTAAGTCTCGCCTGATTCGATGGATCTTGCTGCTTTAAGAGTTTGAAATTGAAATCCGAGACAAGAAAGGTTCCGAGAATGTGGTAGTAGACCACTTGTCTAGATTGATAACTGAGTTCACTGATGAGATCCGTCCTATCAATGAGTCCTTCCCTGATGAGCAACTCATGTCAGTGTCCCAAGTACCATGGTTTGCAGATATTGTTAACTATCTTGTTACTGGTCAAATGCCCCAGCATTGGACTAAACAAGATAGGTCTAAGTTTCTGGTACAGGTCAAAAGTTTTATCTGGGATGACCCTTATCTGTTTAAACATTGTGCGGACCAAATCATTCGTCGTTGTGTCCTAAAAGAAGAGCAACAACGTCATAAGTTTTTGCCATCACTAGGCTTGTGGAGGGCATTTCAGCACTAGAAAGACAACTGCAAAAATCTTGCAGTGTGGATTTTACTGGCCCTCAATGTTTCGAGACACCCACACTTTTTACGTCTCGTGTAATAGATGTCAAAGATTGGGTAGTATCTCCCATAGAAATATGATGCCTTTAAACCCCATCCTAACCATTGAGCTTTTTGATGTTCATGGGACCATTTCCTAATTCTTTTGGCAATCTATATATTCTTGTAGGAGTCGACTATGTGTCAAAGTGGGTCGAAGTAGTGGAATGCAAAACCAACGACCACAAGGTTGTCTTCCATTTCATCAAAGAAAATATTTTTTCTAGATTTGGAATTCCACGAACCATCATTAGTGACGGGGGTAAACACTTTTGCAATCGCCCATTTGACAACTTCCTAAAATCATATGGGGTGATGCACAAGGTGGCTACTCCCTATCACCCGCAAACAAGTGGTCAAGTGGAAATTTCGAATAGAGAGATTAAGCATATTCTCAAGAAGACAATCAATCCAACTCGGAAGGATTGGTCTTCCAGACTCATCGATGCACTATGGGCATACCGTACAGCTTTCAAGACGCCTATAGGAATGTCACCCTACCGTTTGGTTTATGAGAAGGCTTGTCATCTTTCGGTCGAGCTAGAGCACAAAGCCTATTGGGCAATCAAAAACTTCAATTTTGCTCTAGACTCTATTGGACAACATCGGAAACTTCAGCTAGTTGAGCTGGAGGAATTACGAAATAACGCCTATAGCACGGCCAAAAGGTACAAAGATCGGATGAAAGTGTTTCATGACAAACATATCTTGAGAAAATCTTTTACAGTTGGTCAGAAGGTCTTGTTGTACCATTCAAGGTTGCATCTTTTTCCTGGAAAGTTAAGGTTCAAATGGACAGGTCCAATCATTGTTTCATCAGTATTTCCACATGGGGCAGTACAGATCAGGCATCCTACGAGTGGTCGTGCGTTCAAGGTTAATGGGCAACATTAAAGCCATTTTAGAGTTCCCCATTCCTGAAGAAGGGAACGAGGTCGCGATAGCCGATCTTGTATACAAAGACTGATTTGAGGACCCATACCCATTCACTCACCTACCCGTCTTCATCCTTTCCACTACCCAGACCCACGTATCCATCTGTCTATGTCTGAGTCCGTCCGAGTCTTCAGTGTCTAGATTAGGGTTTCATCGAGTCAGTCTAGGATTTCTTTATTTGGTCCATTTTGCACCTCATGCATTCCAAGGTATGTCCAAACCCCAGTTATTCATTTTATAAAATATTTCTTCTTTTACACCTGGCCAGTGTAGATTAGGGAACATTGCGGACAATGTTCAATTTAAGTTTGGGGGTATTAAGGTCATTTATCATCCATCTAAAAAAAATGTTTTGCCTTTGTGACCAACAGACGTTAAAGAACTGGATAGGAGTCATGCACGTAGACGGTCTAGTTTTTGTCTTCGTATTGTGTCTGTCTAGAACACAAATTCCCCCAGACTTGTGTAGGAAAATCATTTCCTTAGCTTTGAGGGTGAGGAAGCTGGAAATCCAAGAGGAGCAATCCAGACCTCTTTGTGGTCGAAGCAACTCTGGCTGCAAAGAGGAAAGCTAAGAGGCTAGAATTCTGTCACAAACGTGGGAATTTTAATGGAATAATATCTGATCAAGGAGTTCGTTGTGTGACAGCAGCAAAGCATAGACTTATAAGTGGAAGTAGACAAATTTATTTGCATTTAGTCAAAGGTAGAGTAAGTCCGGAAAGATTGAGACTCCTTGGTGTCCAAAGAACTATTGATTTTTACTTAGGGGACTATAAATGTCTTGACAATCTGACGTTAAATGAGTCATAGTTTTCTTAGGCAAAGAGAGGCAGACTTAATCTTTTAAGGGTAGAGTAATCAAAAGTTGAGACACCTCGGTACTTAACAAGACTGTCAATTTAGATCTTAGAAAAGAATGCGTCTTGACGATCTGACGTAAAAAGAGTCAATTTTTTTTAGCATTAAGACGTAAATAAAAATCTTTATATCATACTTTTCCGGAAAGATTTTTATAGGATTTATGCTCAGAAATACATGTACACAGCCATATTAATATTAGTTTAAAAAAGAAAAATATTCATAAGTCGAGTGATCATCAGAGGAATACTAGTGGAGACTTAAACCCAATGAGCTTTAGAGCCATTCTATCCTTCCGAGGTTTATAAATAACCTCTTGTTTCTTTGATAAGCTCATTGAGTCGTTGTGAGATATCATTATCATTGATTTGGTCATATTACTAAGAACGCCATCAAATTTGAGTTAGTACACATGAATTTTTTATGAATTTATTCGAAGCAAATAAATCATCTTATGAAGCTTAGGATAGGACATAGGCTATTTTGCACCGTTTGAGCCTTCAAGCCCACCTATTTTGGTCATTTCATCTTGATAGTTCCCACTTTTGAGCCTTGAATGTAAATTTAGCCTATTTTTATTTACTAGTCATGTCTACCATACCCAACTCTGGATATGGAGTTTGAGCCCAAAATTTTATATCCATGACCTATCTTCATATGAGAAAAGGTTAGGGAAGAATTTGTGATAGGATTCACTTAAACAAAAAATGGGAACATCCATACATCAAAAAGGGATGTTGAAAGAGAAAAGAAAAGAAGATTTAAAAAAAAAAAAAGCACTTTGAAAAAAAAAGTGAAAAATATTAGAGGGAAAATATCCCGCTCATATTATGAAGACCTCTAACCTTTTCTTATCAAAGTATTAATTTTTAGAGCCTTTAATCCCTTCTTTGATATGAACCGATCCTAAGCCACGTTTCGTCCTATTAGAAAGTCCTATTGATCCTAAGTCTAAATAAGGTATTTCATGTAAAGAATAGATGAGGAAAAATAATGGTGTTTGACTCAACGTTCTTAGGAAAGTGGCATCTATTCATGAGATCAATTATTTTCTTCATCTATGCCGTCTTTGTTTAATACATATGTGAGAATTTTGATTTGAATACGTAAGCTCCGCTCACATATACCTCGAGCGTTAGCCTTTTTAAGAGATATATCTGGTGAGGGTTGAAGTCAAAGCGCATTTTCCAATAATGGTTACAAAACACGTGTGTATTTGGAAAAACGAGACTGTCTTAATATTGGCTACCACACACAACACTCCGAGTATAAGTCTTGTAAAACGAATTTTAGAGTTGTATGATATTTAGATTTTTGTCTGTGTTTTTGCTGAAAAATTCGATGTTTGTAGGTATCATCACTAGAAACCCTCACGAGACTATAACTCGTCCACTAGTAGTGAGCTACGGGTTTAAAGGCTTGTTGCATAAGCTAAATGCAATCTAGAGTACCAGTGAAAGTGGTGTAGGAGTTTTAACTTTCAGTTAGTATTTTTTTTTGTTTTGCTCGAGGACTAGCAAAATCTAAGTTTGGGGGTATTTGATAAACACCGTAAAACTACCTTTTTACCCTTTAATATTAGATGAATTAGTCTTTATTTTGTAAATATTAGATATGTTTAATGTTATTTTTTAGTTTTGCAGTGTGTTTTGAGAAAATACAAGATATGCACGTGAAATTGTCAAAATAATGGGTACAACTTTGCTAATGAAAGCAACATATGAGGAGTTGAGGCAAAGACTTGGCTATGACATTCAAAGGACCCATCTATGCTAAATAAATGGTTCCCACAAGTTGTAATATCAGTCAACAAAAGAAGAAGAAAAACATAGAAGTCCTTAGTAGCAAGAACTAGCGATGGTACCTGTTTGCAAAACAAATAACCGACAAGATACAGAGGAGTGTTGATGTGTCATTAGCCTCAGGGCCAGCTAAACCATAAAGCAACTCAAGCGGTTGCTTTAGGTCCCGGTTTGGAAAAGCCCCAAATACTTGGTGTGCATGAACTGGAGAGGGAAAGAAATTGGAGATTTCAGTTGTTGCCGCCAATCTCTCCATTTCCTTAACACTTGTGCCAAACAATGACTTTTGGATTGCAAATCTGACTAGAATCCTACTAAGTCAACCATCTTTGCATCCGATCATATCCCAACAGTAAACCAGTTCCTGCCCTTTCAGCCTGCAACTAGATCTAAGATTGTGGGATTTTTTCTTCTACTAAAATTGCACCTCCAACCAAACGCCTCCATCTTGCTGTGGACAGGAAAGCCAAAGGATTGCTTGTATTGATGTGGTGGGAAAAGATAAGAAAGAAGATAATTAAAGGTGCTGGCTGATTCGGTGATAGCCCTCTTAAAAAGTCGAGAAATCCGTTCAGCCCATTCAGCAAAGAAAATCAAAATAAGATCAGAGGAGGACCTGGCTAATTTGGCAGAGAGATAAGGATGAAGGTGCTGGCTAATTTGGGACATGGAGAAGGGATCACACGGCATTGGCTGGTACCCATTATCCCTTGAAAGAAAGAAGGAAATAGGAAGTACAGATGATGAAGAAGAGGTTGCCGTGTAATCTGTGTCAACCCAAATGGGAGCTACCGTGTAAGAAGTACAAGAGAAAAAATAGGGGTTGGGTACATACCATCGGCTGAAATAGGACTCTTTACTGGCTCATCTCTTTTCTTATAAATAGAGTATGGACTCCATTGGAAAAAATGAACCGAGCAAGACATTGAAGAGGCTGAATTTGGACGGCTAAAGGACAGAGAAAAATATTTGATTTCTTTTAAGTCATTTATTTTATTTTTATATAATGAGTTCCAAAGAATTGTATTTTCTTATATTCCAATTTTTGAATGAAATTTATGGTAGATTCTTTAGATTTATGGTGTTCCCAATTATTAAATATTCTATGGTGATGGTTTTTAATTTAATTTTAATTCATTTTGTGAGTGTTATGTAACAAATTATGTTTAAAATTTTCAAGGAAAAATAGAACCCCTGTTAAGATCAGTGGGACTTGAATCTTTCAGTCTAAGGTTCTTTTGAAGAATAGTTTATTTTAGATTTGGAAAACGTAAGTGTAAATCCCACTCAAGCCTAAGGCTTGAATTGAAAAATTCTAATTTAATGGAAGTCGTAATTTTTCTAATTAAAATTTTAATAAATGACGAACTTGAATTTATATTTTATAATTCTAGAATATTTCATACTCTAGGCCATGATTTTATTTTTAAATAGGATAACATGTCACCTTAGATACTTGTCTCGATTCCATTGTAAACTATGCAAATAATTCATTATTATTGTTTTTATTTTATTCTTTTATTTATTCATAAAAATATTTGAATGATGGAACTAGGTTAGAAATATTTTATTTGTTTATTAATTTTGCATTTTAAATTAGATTGAGGTTATTTAAATTCACTCCACCATTTTAATCAATTTTATAATCAATGGTTTGTATGATAAAAGTAGATCTTATATTTTGTTATCTTCCAAAGTTCGATAATTAATTAAATATTGGTTATCTAAATCTAAAATTTTGCTAAATTATGATTATAACTCCATGTTTTAGAAGATTATCTTCTTAGATCACATTATTTTAATGTTACCATGTTTATTTCCATACATATATTTTGTTGATTTCCCTTGGGTACGACTTCGTACTCATTCACTACACTGTTAATTGGTTCGTGCGCTTGCGAGTTAAATTTAAAACACAACACATCACATGAACCTAATTAATGGGTCAAACACCTAAAGATGAGAGTTAGACTGCTGATAATAGGGCATGCTGAGTTGAGTGAGACCTAAAATTTATGGACTCAGATAGGCTTAATTGGGCAGGGCCACACTCACATAAGTGAAAGATATCTATTAAAATCAAATAAGTAGAATTTATAAATTATTGTAAATTGAGTAAAATAGTCATCTTTCAGTCAAAGATCCAACCACAACTTTAAGTATTGAGTGACCCATAGTGCATAAAATTCTCCCAAAAGACTAATGCGGGCTCACCATAGAAGACTTGTGGTGAAGTCTAAGTCTTTTCATTAAGGGGGACTTGGATATAGAAGGATTACATTAAATGGTAGAAAGATGTTTGAGTTGTATTTCTCTTGAGTGGAACTTGTGTACTGCATTTCCATTCCATAGAGAGAGGCCAGACACTTGGCATCAATGAATCTCAAACTCTAAGGTCTCTTCACTTGGGGAGACTTTATATTTGAAATTGTATTTTTATTTTTGTGAAGGAAAATATTTAGATGTATCTAAAATAGACAATATTGGAACTTAAAAATTGGATTTGATGACCAAAATATCAGTTTCATTTGGACATTTAAAACTCAATTTCATGTGATGGATGGCTCAACTCAATGTTACCCAGTCAAAATTGGTAGACTAAGTGGGGTACACGGGTAGGGTCAAACAAGTGAGAGATGTGTGGATGGCAGTCAGCTTAATTTATTAACTATTGCAGTATTGCATACAAGTCTCTTGAAATGGGACCACGCCCACCTGATAAGACTACTGCTAGTCAAGTCTTCTCTTGAAATAGAAGGGACACTTAGACAACTAATTATTTAGAGAAATACTCTTCTTGAGTTGGACATTTGTGGATAGGGGGAAGTTCATGCGGGTGTTGGATTATAATGAATTGATGTAAAGTTTTAATTATAATATTTAAATAAGTAAAAAGTTATTAAATTTTATATTTATTATAAAAACTTAATCTAAGTAAGTTTAGCATTTTTTATTTTAAATCCTCTGACTTTGATAACTTGAATTGAGATAATTGTGTTCTACTGTGGTAGAGTAAAGGGGATCATGCACATGATTTTCTCTAAATTATAAGAGATCTGCAAGGCTTTACATTGGTCTAAGCCTCATTCTGAGGTCCAAAACATGTTGTGCTAGGTGGAGGTGCTCCCTCTTATAAGCCCCCACTTTTCCAACTCCCTTGGCGATGTGGGACTGTTCTCTCCTCTCACACGCCCAAGCTCCCTCTCTTTCTCTCAGCGCTGTTGGGCCTGAGGCATCACATTTACCCAATGCCCTTATACTCAGTGAGAAGTATGGGTCTGGGAGTTCTTCGCACTAAAAAATGTCTTAAATAATTGAAAATTTAATTAAAAAATTTAGAAAATTGGATATAATATAAAAAAGACCCTATGAATAGGACTTCTATTAAGTTTCACTCCAATCAAACCATCTAATCTCTTAATTCTAAAATATTAGAAGTCAATGACTTATACTCATCAATTTTAAAAATCAAGATTACATAAATTTAATTATCAATTTGTGATAAAATTTTGCATATATTATATCAATTTAATCCTCTATAAAATAGACTCAATTATATAAGTCCTCCAATGATCTATTAAATAATTAAAAAAATGACTTAAAATATCTCACTAATATAGTTCTACATTGCCTCGTGTCTTAGACCCACTTGCAAGTGGTAAGAAAAATTTGTTTGAGAAATTGATTGCTATCCTTTTCAATTTCAATCTATTCTATACCCTCCAAAACCGTAAGTAAAGGGCCCATCCAATTGGAATTGGGCCACTAAAAGTACATATACAGTTTTAAAAATCACTTTCAAAGGAAGGTCTCTATGCCTATCGTAAAACACACGTCTTTTTGACATCATAGTCAACATCTATTGATACAAATAATCTCAATCAACATCTATCCAAGAGTCCGTTTCCACAAGGCTTCCTTTCTCATTGGTGAAGAGCACTCTCTTTATCTCTACTTTGTCAGTCGAATGAAAGAGAGAGTCCTCTCTACAAATGAGAAAGAAGACTCTTCAACCATGATAAAATTATACTCTCTCACAATTAAAACCATGAACATGGGCCCACATGATGCCTACATTTCTCACTCATGATCCATCAAATATCTCATGCACTAGACAAACTTGTCCTCTCTTGTTGAAAATTTACTCCATGCATTATCATGTATTTGAAAGTTACTAAATTATAATTATTTATGTGATATGTTTTTTTTAAAATAATATGGGTATCCCTATCTCCCATTGGACAGGTATAAAGTATTAACCTCTCACTCCACACATCGATTAAGTCTACATGGAGAGGCTTGTATTTTTTAACTATGACTTTTTGAATATATAAGAAGAAATCATTAGAGAAAAAAAACATTTTTTTTAGCAAAGATCGATTCATGCACAGTTGACAGAAACCTACCAGTGAAAAACTATCAACCTGTATTTTCATTGGATCAAAGCATTGAAAACAGATTTTTGACCTAACAAATCTAAGTATGGACAGGAGATGTCCAAAAATAACTTGTGAAAAAAAATCTATGAAAGGCCATCCCAATCTAAGTATGGACAGGAAATTACAATTTTTTTTAGCCAGACAACTTTAAAATACTAAGATCATTAGCTAAATATGGTAAAATAAGCCCAACCAAGCTTTCTTCCCTTACCAAACTTAATATATTCCAGACTCAGCCATGGGGCTATTAAATATGAAATCCAGCTTCATGTAAAATTTGGTTGAAAATAATTTTGAACTAGAAATTTGATTCTAATAAAATCAATTCTTGTATATTCACATTTACATGATTGTCACAAACTAATGATTAAATTACAAAATCAAGTCTTATTGATGTCTATGTAAAGAGACACGAGCAAATAAGTGATAAGAAAAGAGAGAAATGAGAAAACAACAAGAAAAAGAAATGAAAGAGAACTTTCCATATTGTATTATAAAGTATAAAAAATGAATGTTAATTTAAATCATCTTCTTGGATAGATGATTTTGACATCCATTAATTTATGTTACTATTTTTTTCTTAAAAAATAATGAAGAATTATTGTCGACGACTGTCAATAAAAACATATGATGAACGATGATACGAAAATATTTATCTCTATAGTATATAAATTTTCGCTTAAGACACTTTCTAAACCATTTTTAAGGAATTAGGTTAGAACTGTTTTTAAGTACTGTAAAGTATGAATTGCTTCAAATCTATAGTTTTTAGTATTCAAAATTGTAACTTTAATGCTATAATTAAAGTGATTTTCCTGACAATGTTTAAATTCAGCTCTTTCCAATGTAACTATTTTTGTAAGAAAAAGTAGGCCATTTTCCTTTATTTTAGACATGTTTTGGTCACTAATTACTAAAAATATAAAAGATAACTTTTAAAAATTTATTTAAAAAATATTAAAGAAAATTTTAAAAGTCATACCAGCTACTATTCATCAGTTAATAATGTATATTAAATTCACTTTACTAAAATGAATGGTGAAATGGAATTCTGGTGTTTTTTATTATCACGGACATTTCAGTTTGAAGTTTAAAAGAATATGATGACTAGTTTTTTTTTATAATTTTCAATTAAACTAATATTTAAGTTCCATAGATTCATATTTGAATTGTATAAAGGACTTGTAGATTATTTGTTTGACACAAGTAGCCACAAAAAAGGAGCATGAGAAAGACATATAGAGATCACTTCAACTCTAGATTGTTGGACTCAGTTATAGCAATAGGGCATACATTTTTACTAAAATTTCTGAAAAAAATGATAAGGATAATGATTAATTAAAATTTAACCTTTATATAATCATTTTAATCTTATAATAGAGACAATTAATCATCTCAATTCTTAACTTTTAAAAGAAAATAAAACTACATGATAAATGTTTTTTTATCATGGTGTTTAATTCATTTTATTAGAATTACAGATTTAAAATTTGAAAAAAAATGGCCAAATCAATCTGAGTTGACTAAACTCGATAGGAATTCGAGGCAAGCGAGTTAACGAGTCTTGTCAAGCATTTTCAAGTTGACTTTAAATTCTCTTCAACTTATTGCTATAACTAAGTCCAACAATCTAGAGTCGAACTGATCTCTGTATGTTTTTCTCATGTTCCTTTTTTGTGGCTACTTGCGTGACACAAATAATCTACAAGTCCTTTATACAATTCAAATATGAATCTATGGAACTTAAATATAGTTTATTTGAAAATTCTAAAAAAAAAAAGTCATCATATTCTTTTAAACTTCAAACTGTGACATTTTGAAATCATAAGGATTTTTATAACTATCAGTTCTCCCATTACTTCTTTAAAAATAAGTAGAAATGTCCGTGATAATAACGAACACCAGAATTCCATTTCACCATCCATTTTAGTAAAGTGACTTTAATATACATTGTTAACCAATGAATAGTAGCTGGTATGACTTTTAAAATTATCTTTAATATTTTTTAAATAAATTTTTAAAAGTTATCTTTTATATTTTTAGTAATTAGTGACAAAACATGTCTAAAATAAAGGAAAATGGCCTACTTTTGCTTACAAAGATAGTTACATTGTAAAGAACTGAATTTAAACATTGTCAGGAAAATCACTTTAATTATATCATTAAAGTTATAATTTTGAATACTAAAAACTATAGATCTTAAAAATTATTTGAAGCAATTCATAATTTATAGTCCTTAAAAACAGTTCTAACCTAATTCCTTAAAAATGGTTCAGAAAATGTCTTAAGCAAAAATTTATATACTATGGAGATAAATATTTTTGTATCATTGTTCATCATATGTTTTTATTTACAGTCGTCGACAATAATTGTTCATTATTTTTTAATAAAAAAAAGTAACATAAATTAATGGCTATCAAAATCATCTATCCAAGAAGATGATTTAAATTAACATTTATTTGTTTATACTTTATAATACAATATGGAAAGTTCTCTTTCATTTCTTTTTCTTGTTGTTTTATCATTTCTCTCTTTTCTTATCACTTATTTACTCGTCTCTTTAAATAGACATCAATAAGACTTGATTTTGTAATTTAATCATTAGTTTGTGACAATCATGTAAATATGAATATACAAGAATTGATTTTATTAGAATCAAATTTTTAGTTCAAAATTATTTTCAACCAAATTTTACATGAAGCTGGATTTCATATTTACTAGTCCCATGGCTGAGTCTGGAATATATTAAGTTTGGTAAGGGAAGAAAGCTTGGTTGGGCTTATTTTACCATATTTAGCTAATGATCTTAGTATTTTAAAGTTGTTTGGCTAAAAAAAATTGTAATTTCCTGTCCATACTTAGATTGGGATGGCCTTTCATAGATTTTTTTTCACAAGTTATTTTTGGACATCCCATGTCAGTACTTAGATTTGTTAGGTCGAAAATCTGTTTTCAATGCTTTGATCCTACAAAAATACATGTTGATAGTTTTTCACCGGTAGGTTTCTGTCAACCGTGCATGAATCGATCTTTTCTAAAAAAATGTTTTTTCATTTAATGATTTCTTCTTATATATTCAAAAAGTCATAGTTGAAAAATACAGGCCACTTTATGTAGACTTAATCGATGTGTGGATTGGGAAGTTTATACTTTATACATGTCCAATGTGAGATAGGGATACCCATATTATTTAAAAAAAAAACATATAACATAAATAATTATAATTTAGTAACTTTCAAATACATGATAATGCATGGAGTAAATTTTCAACAAGAGAGGACAAGTTTGTCTAGTGCATAAGATATTTGATGGATCATGAGCGAGAAATGTAGGCATCATGTGGGCCCATGTTCATCGTTTTAATTGTAAGAGAGTATAATTTTATCACCGTTGAAGAGTCTTCTTTCTCATTTGTAGAGAGGACTCTCTCTCCTCTATTCGACCGACAAAGTAGAGATAAAGAGAGTACTCCTCGCCAACGAGAAAGGAAGCCTTGTGGAAATGGACTCTTGGATAGATGTTGATTGAGATTATTTGTATCAATAGATGTTGATTGTGATGTCAAAAGGGCATATGTTTCACGATAGACAGAGAGACCTTTCTTTGAAAGTGCTTTTTACAATTGTCTATTTACTTTTAGTGGGCCCAATTCAAATTGGATGGGCCCTTTTCACGTGGAAAATTGCACCAATTCATGATTCCTGGACATTTTCATACAACTTATAATAGATAGTTTTAAATGTATTGAATTAAAGACTTTACTTATGGCTTTGGAGGGTATAGAATAGATTGAAATTGAAAAGGATAGCAATCAATTTCTCAAACAATTTTTTCTTACCACTTGCAAGTGGGTCTAAGACACGGGACAACGTAGAATTATATTAGTGAGATATTTTAAGTGATTTTTTTAATTATTTAATAGATCATTGGAGGACTTATATAATTGAGTCTATTTTATAGAGGATTAAATTGATATAATATATGCAAAATTTTATCACAAATTGACAATTAAATTTATGTAATCTTGATTTTTAAAATTGATGAGTATAAGTCATTGACTTCTAATATTTTAGAATTAAGAGATTAGATGGTTTGATTGGAGTGAAACTTAATATAAGTCCTATTCATAGGGTCTTTTTTATATTATATCCAATTTTCTAAATTTTTTAATTAATTTTTCAATTATTTAGGACATTTTTTAGTGTGGAGAACTCCCAGACCCATACTTCTCACTGAGTATAAGGGCATTGGGTACATATGATGCCTCAGGCCCAACAGCGCTGAGAGAAAAAGAGAAAGCCTGGGCGTGTGAGAGGAGAGAAAAGTCCCACATCGCCAAGGGAGTTGGAAAAGTGGGGGCTTATAAGAGGGAGCACCTCCATCTAGCACAACATGTTTTGGACCTCAGAATGAGGCTTAGACCCAATGGAAAGCCATGCAACCACAGTAGAATACAATAATCTCAATTCAAGTTATCAAAGTCATAGGATTTAAAAGATAAAATGCTAAACTTACTTAGTTTAAGTTTTTATAATAAATATAAAATTTAATAACTTTTTACTTATCTAAATGTTATAATTAAAAGTTTACATCAATTCATTATAATCCAACACTCGTATGAACTTCCCCCTCTCCACAAATGTTGAGTATTTCTCTAAATAATTAGTTGTCTAAGTGTCCCTTCTATTTCAAGAGAAGACTTGACTAGCAGCAGTCTTATCAGGTGGGCGCCTGGGCCCATTTCAAGAGACTTGTATGCAATACAGCAATAGTTAATAAATTAAGCTTACTGCCATCCACTCATCTATCACTTGTCTGACCCTACCCGCCTACCCCACATAGTCTACCAATTTTGACTGGGTAACATTGAGTTGAGCCATCCATCACATGAAATTGAGTTTTAAATGTCCGAATGAAACTGATATTTTGGTCATCAAATCCAATTTTTAAGTTCCAATATTGTTTATTTTAAACTCAGTATTATTGTTTTTTCAAATAATAAATGAAAATAAAAGTCCCATTTTTTTCAAATAATATTGTTTATTTCCTTTTTACATCTAAATATTTTCCTTCACAAAAATAAAAATACAATTTCAGATATAAAACCTCCCAAAGTGAAGAGACCTTAGAGTTTGAGATTCATTGATGCCAAGAGTCTGGCCTCTCTCTATAGAATGGAAATGCAGTACACAAGTTCCACTCAAGAGAAAGACAACTCAAACATCTTTCTACCATTTAATGTAATCCTTTTATATCCAAGTCTCCCTTAATGAAAGGACTTAGACTTCACCACAAGTATTCTATGGTGGGCCTGCATTAGTCTTTTTGGAGAATTTTATAAACTATGGGTCACTCAATACTTAAAGTTGTGGTTGGATCTTTGACTTAAAGATGACTATTTTACTCAATTTACAATAATTTATAAATTCTACTTATTTGTTTTTAATAGATATTTCTCACTTTTGTGAGTGTGACCTAGCCCAATTAAACCTAACTGAGTCCATAAATTTTAGGTCGCACTCGACTCAGCATGCCCTATTATCAGCAGTCTATCTCTCCTCTGCAAGTGTTTGCCCATCAATTGGGTTCATGTGATGTTAGATTCAAGTATTGAAGCAAGATTCTTGTTGATTTAACTATAAATTTCCCTCAAATCCACTATGATCAATTACCTACAGAGATGTCTTAAGCCCAAGCTTTTGCTTTTTCCTTGTCTACAAAAATTTGATACATAGAAATAGTTTTGGTGTGAGAAATAATGTATTTTTTTTTTCCTTTGAAGACTAAGGTATTCAGGTGTCTCACTTGACTAATCCTTAAGGCATGTGTAAATTTCCCTATCCGCATACTTCGGATATAAAACTATGAGGAAAGGGAGAAAAATGTCTTACACTGGTCTTTTTAAAAAGTAAAAACAAAAATATGTCTTCTATACCAAATATAGGAATTTGATATGAGAGAATTTTTTTATTTTATGTCAATATTAACTCTTTAATATATAAATTCATCTGAATTATTTGATTTAATAGTTAAATATTCTCTGCTCTCTTTTCTTTTCCATTTCTGATGATACGAAGAAGCATTTTCCTCCCATCATAATCACATATAAAAAATAAAGTCACATATATGTGGAATCAACTTTTTTATTTCTACCTAGAATTTCATCCCTCAGTATTTGTAATCTCCATTGCTTCATTTGTTTGTAACTTTGTTTTATAACAAGTTTACTCTTAAATTAATAAAAGTAAAAAAATACAAGGTAAAGAAAATAAATGTAAGCTTTTACTATGAATTTTCTCCATTGATGGTGAAACTTATCATCTTACCAATTATGTATATATTGAATTACACAATTTGGATTAGCCTCTTTTCTATTTTAAACGATGACAATGAGTTTGTTTAGAAGATTTACATTTGTATAAAAAAAATTAAAGAATGTGTCGAAATTAACTTAAATAAATCATGTTAAATATAATTTTTGTAGCTATAAAATCATACACAAAAGAGACTTGAAGATTAACCAAATGAGCTCATAAATGGATGTCCCACCATAAAAGTTTTATTGAAAAGACAATTTTAATTCACGACTATAAAATACACGATGAATAAAGTAATAATATAGTTGTTGCACGTAGAAATTCTTAGAAAATTTTGATAATTGAATTAGGATATTGATTTTGAATTTCGACAAAATCTTTGTCATGATGAATGGACACTCTTGCTACTATTTTAATTAAAGGACAAAAATACTCTTAATGAAATTTGAATAGAAAATTATATATTAAAAAGAAATTTTTATTTAAATTAAAATATTAAGAAAAGAAGAAAATTATTCTTTACTAAGTGTGAAGTCCGTGTAACATATTATTCCACTTAACAACCTTTAGAAAAGTCTTCATGGACTGGTGATTTTGTATTTAAAATCTGAGTCCTGATTAAAAAGCATGGGTCATGTAATAACTCCAAAAATATTATTCAAAAAAAAGGAAAACTATTATTTACTAAGTGTGTAGCCCGTGTAATATTTTATTCCACTAAGTTGTGTTTAGACCCAGAAACCACTATAAATAATCCAATTAGTAAATTTTTCATTCTTTTAATTCATTGCTCGTTTCCACTCAATTCATCAGAAATATCCTTTGTCATTCTGCCATCATATCAAAAGAAAAAGTTCGCCTGTTGGCTTCCCAAGTGGTCCCACTTGGTGAGATCAATTGAGCCCAAGTGGGCCCCAGCTACACGTTGAGAGATGAATTTAATGAACAGGTTGTTGCCACGAACTATACGTTGAGAGAATGATCTCTTACATTGCGGTCTATTTTGGAGTGGAATTCCCTATTGGATGTACGTGTCAAATTTATTATAAATAGACCGTTCCATCTGCTTCCTCTCTCATTTGTACACAGTTTCACATCTGCTTCCTCTCATATTCTCTCATACCTCTCATTTAAATTAGATAAAAATAACCAACTTATGCTAATTTAATTGAGTTAGGAAACTCTTGTGACTAGGTTGGATAAAAGAACTTTTAACATTAAAATGAACACCCTCAATTGACGCCGCTAGGAGTCAGACTAGAAACCTCTCATTTCTTGAGACGAGAAGTAACCAGTTGAGATACCCAATGTTGATTTACTTCATTTACTTAAATTAAATAGATTAAAACCTGTTGGGTGTTGGAATATAGAGTGATTGATGATATGATTTATGGTAGGTTCAATTAGACAAAAAGAACTTATAAAGTTGAATTTATATAGATGGATGGATGCTGATAATAATAACGAAAAATATTAAATAGAATTATTTTTCATAATTATAAAATCAACTATCACTAATTTATTTTGATAAAATTATGTTTTCATATACGTGACTCAGATATATTTAAATCACAGTTTTCGCCTCTCTAAGAAGCTTGAGAATGTTTGGTAGTAGAATGTTGCCTTTCCTTCATTGAATCGTTGGCCAGTCATTACAACTGATTGCATGCATGATTTTGAAGCTCCATTTTGATTCTTGTTTTGATTGATTTAAGTGGAACTTTTAAACATTTACCAAGTCCACATTTTTTTTTTAAAAGTTTGCTTTGCTTCCTTTTTACATGAAATATTTTTTTCAAAAAGTATTATTTTTAAATCTCATTAAACATTTTTAGATAAAATAATTAAATTTGACTATGAAGTTATTGGAAACAGACTTATGATCCAGCTTAGGTTTAAAATTAAAACATATTCAAAAAGCAATATTAGTCATAACTAATATTCTTTACAATACACCTTTAGTTTTTTTTTAAATGGCCATCTTTTAATGAAGAAGGAATATAATAATAGAATAAACTGTGTACACCTTCTGAACAATGTACAACAATGTGTGCAAATTACAAACTATTCATAGGCAATATTTAAATAATTTTTTATCATAAATGCTAGTCTTAAATAAATAAAGCATACTCCCTCTGTCCCAATTTAGTTGTCTGATATGCATTTTGAGACTGTCCCAATTTAGTTGTCTATATGCATTTTGGGACTGTCCCAAAATAGTTGTCTGATATACCATTTTGATTCTCTCTCTATCATATCTAATCTGATATACCTTTCGAAAGCACTTTTTTAACCAATTCAAATTTTTAAAATGGGACAACTAAAATGGAACTGATGGAGTATTATTTTATAATAATGATGGTGAAATATGTAATGATTCTGAAAGTACCTTAAAGCGAAAATTTATATACTATAGAGATAAATATTTTCATATCATCGTCCATCATATGTTTTTATGGTCGGTCGTCCACAATAATTCTTCATTATTTGTTTATATAATAAAATATGGAAAGAGATTTCTGATTGTTTTATCACTTCTCTATTTTCTTATGACTTGTTTGCTCATGCCTCTCTTCATAGAGATTCAAGATGAATAGACATTAATTAAGAGTTGATTTTATAATTTAATCATTAGTTGTGTCAATCATGTAAATGTGAATATGCAAGACTTGATTTTATTAGAATAAAATTTCCAATTCAAAATCATTTTCATCCAATAAAACTATTAAATATCTTTTTACAATCAGCTACACTTGACTAGAAAAGGAAATTTTAGTTTAGGCTAACCAAATTTTACATTAAGCTGGATTTTGTATTTACCATAGTTAAGTTGAATTTTTAGTCGAGGCTAACCAAATTTTGAGTCTGGAATATATATTAAGTTTGGTAAGGGAAGAAAGTTTAGTTGAGCTTATTATTTAACCATAGTTAGCTAATGATCTTAGTATGTTACACTTGTTTGGTAAAAAAATTGTAGTTTTAGTTTATTATGTTTGTATTTATCTATAATCACATTCTAAATTCTACTGTTCGGATGGTCTTTGGTGGATTTTTTTTTTTCACAAGTTATTTTTGGACATCTTCTACTTAGATTTATTAGGTCTTAAATCAGTTTTCAAAGCTTTGATCTAACAAAAATACAGGTTAATATTTTCTCACCGATAGGCTTCTCTCAACTGTGCCTGAATCAATCTTTGCTGAAAATTTGTTTTTTTTTCCTAATGATTTCTTCTTATATATTCGAAAAGTCATTGTTAAAAAATACAAGCCACTCCATGTATACTTAATCGGTGTGTATGGATTAGGAGATTTATACATGTCCAATGTGAGGTGGGGATACCCATGTTATATAAAAAAACATATAACATAAATAACTACAATTTAATAACTTTCGAATACATAATAATTCGTGGAGCAAATTTTCAACAAGAGAGGACAAGTTTGTCTAGTGATTTTTATAACTGTCTATTTAATTTTAGTGGGCCCAATTCAATTAGATGGGCCCTTTTTATGTGGAAATTTGCATCAATTCATGATTCTTCTGACATTTTTATATTACCTATATTCCTTAAATATTTATCATATTACTTACTGTATATGATTTAGTGAATTTGTTTCATTTGAAGTTTTAATCATACCGCAAAAGGCTAAAATGAATATAACAACTTGGAGTTCAGCACTTGAAGCTTTTCTTTCAAGTTGAAATTTCATGGTTTGAGCTTCAATTCTATTAAATATTAATGACCTAAAAAAATATTTCTTGTTTTTTATTTATTTAATTTACGTGTGGGAAACCGCGGGATACCCAGTGTAAAACCCCCACGAGTGAGCCCACTACCCTCAGGGCACACCAAGGTTACGCCATGGGGGCTCGAACACATAACCTTCCACTTCCTGAGGCGGGAGGCAACCATTAGAACTTATAGCATTGAAAATTAGAACTAATTGATGATTTTGATATACAACTTGTAATAGATGGTTTTAAAAGTAAAGACTTGACTGAAGGCTTTGGAGGGTGTAGAATAGATTGAAATTGAAAATGATAGCAATCAATTTCTCAAACAATTTTTTCTTTCCACTTGCAAGTGCGTCCAAGACATGGGGTAACGTAGAACTATATTAGTCAGATATTCTAAGTGTTTTTTATTTAAAAGATCATAGGACCTATATAATTGAGTCTATTTGATAGAGGATTAAATTGATATAATATATGTAAAATTCCACCATCAATTCATAATTCAATTTATGTAATCTTGATTTTTAAAATTTGATGAGTATATGTCATTGACCTTTAGTCTTTTAGAATTAAGAGATTGGATGGTTTGATTGGGGTGAAACTTAATATAAGTCCTACTCATATGGTCTTTTTTATATTACATCCATTTTCTAAAATTTTTAATCATTTTTCAATTATTTAGGACATTTTTTAGTGCGAAAAAACCCAAGACCCACACGTCACCCCAAGTATGAGGGCATTGGGTACATTTATGAGGGCATTGGGTACATTTGATACCTCAGGTCCAACAACATTGGGCATTAATAGAAAGAGACAGAGCCTCGCATGTAAAGGAGAGAAAAGTCTCACATCATTCGGGCTTGGACAAGTGGGGGCTTATAGGAGGAAGCATCCCTCCACCTATTACAATGTGTTTTGGTCTGAGAATAAGGTTTGGGCCCAAGTAAAATCACTGTGTTCTCTTGTGTTTGCTTTATCTTGTGTGATTTTATGATTTACATATTTTTCTCTAACAGTTGATCCACCCAACCCATTATCAGATCTGCCAACAATAGATGAATGTTCTAATTTAATTTCTTTGCTAACAAAGTAATCATTTGTCATACACCACTTTGTGAGAGACATTTATAAGATAAAACATCAAAATTGAAAATATTTTCAAACTTCAAAAATTATGAAAACAAAGGCATCAAATTTTCTGAAGTGTCTTTCAAAGATATTTGTGAAAAGTCATAAAAAATGAATGAATTTTTAGGTTGATTTAAAAATATATATAAATATTTTAAAATGTCAACAAAATCTAACTTATTGCTTAAGAAAAGAATCTCAGTTCAATCTACCATAAATTTAGCTTTTTTTCAGCAATTACATTTTAAAATAAGATCTCTTTTGATTTCCCAACTTGACCTTGAAAGAAAAGTAACAAAAATATTAAATATTGAATTTACTAAATATAATACAATACTAATTTTAATATAATTTGTTAAAATAAAAGTACGAGAGATCATCATTCATAGATCTAGTTGATCCAATAGTGTCCGCGATCTTTCTACATCACAAATATAGTAATCTCAATCAATTGAAACCTGCTGCTTGAGTTATGACCCAAGCTTGGGTAGGCTTCATTTTCATCTAACAATTCAATGGAAACTCATTTTTAAAAGTTTAAAATATTTCATTATAAACCGATTTAAAAAGGATAATTTTTTCAACGGAACCTGCATCTCCAATTACTTTCTTGCCTTTGTTCAATTTGTACTATTTTGAAATTGTTTATATTATACAGCAGATAAGAAGAGGAATATAAATAGATGATATGAAATTATTGTGGAATTGAGGATTACAGTCAATGTTACAAATATCGATGATATTTTTAAATTTATCATATTTTTATGAGCAGAATATTTCTACTGTGTTACTAACGTATATTTATCACCACGACGATAAAATCATATTAAAAAGAGATAAATGGTAATATAACAATAAATTTTCAATAAATTATTACTTAATTACTAATAAATTTCTTATTAAGATTTTTCTTTATTAATATTTTCATTTATTATATTTTTATTATTGATAAATGGTAATATCACAATAAATTTCTAATAAATTCGTACTAAATTACTAATAAATTTCTTATTAAATTTTTTATTTTATTAATATTTTCATTTCTTATTTTTTAAGAGATTTTCTAATTAATTTTAAGATAAAAATCTCAAAATTTTAAAAATATTTCAATATTATCAATCATCGACAATATTCTAAAAATACTATATGTGAAAATAGTTACGTACTCAAATAAAACAACACTCCTTCCATAGTTCCAACTTTCCAACACGAGATCACGTTAAAAGTCTTCCCCTCAATCAAACAAAGGCTAATTAATAGTTGACCCTTGAAAAGGTGTTACCCTTATCTTGTTTGGTAATTTCAGTAGTAAAGTAAAAAGTTACCTTAAGGGTAAAAAATCTTACTTGGTAATTTTAAGCAGGGGTAACCTCATATATTAACAAGTTTATTAGAATTAATAATTTTTATTAATTTTATATAATAAAAAAATAAAAAATAAATTTTTATGAAACATAATTATTGAATAATATTCATCAATTAAAAAATATTTTAAAATATTTTTGCTCCATAGGTGCAAAGAGGGAGGGGTAAAGAGGGGCAAGGGTTTCCAAGGGGTTTTCAAAAAGGGAAGGGGAGGGGTAAAATTTTGAATTCTTACCCTCACCCCTCCATTACCAAACAAGGATAATGGGAGGTAACCCCCCGTTGCCCCCATCCAAATGCAACCGAAGACTTACATCTTTTCCAGACAATCCCTCCGTTGGAAGTAAATGTAGCCCTAGCGGAGACTTGATTACACCTTTGAAGAAAGTGACTTTTGTTATTCACATGGTGTAACTTAACTGATAGTCTCCCATCTCAGAAAGTGGAGGTGACAGGTTTGAGCCCTCATGGCCTCATCTGGTGTGCTCTAAGGGCAATGGGTATCACCCGTGCGGCTTTTCTGAAATTCAGCCACACTGTAAGACTTCTGTTGTAACGCCAAAGAAAAATTCAGCTACAACCACATATCGCAAAAAAGAAAAGGAAGAAATAAAGCAAAATTCCCCCAATTTGATTTTTTTGTCTTAAAGATTATTATGACAACAGAGAATTTCAACAAACTCATTAGTAAAATCTAAAGAATTTTAGCCCAATTAAATATGGAAAAACCAGAAATTCGATGAGGAAATCAAAATAGAATTACTCAAAAAAAAATTATATTGGCTCAAATCTCACCAAGGGATGGATTTATAATGGAATTTTCAAACACACAAAAGGCTTCAAAATTGGATTTCTTCAATAATTAAAATTGCACTTCAAGTTTGAATTTTAATATATTATTGAAATTCAAAATTTTCAAATAATATAAATAAGAACTCACCAATTGGATATGCAAAATGAACGCAAATTTAAAACATTTCCATCATTTGGATGTGGGTGCCCTCTTATTTATAGTGCTTTGAATACAAAAATTGACAACACCTAGTTACAGAATTACCTATAATTTTGTCTGTGTATGTCAGAATTGCACAAATTCAAATTCCTTGTAAAAGACTCTAAATAAGTTTTTCAATCAATCCAACTCTATGAAAATCATTTGATATATCAGACATGCCTACAAAGTTATAATATATTTTCTACCAATCTCTAAGTGACATATGTCTTATCTAAAATTAAAAAAATAAATAAAAAATAAGAAATTGACAAGGCTGTATAGTTAAAAATATCAATGTTCGCAGAATGAACTTGAAAAGAAACAAATGGAGGGAATACCTTATGCCTCAGCTGTAGGTAGCTTAATGTATGCTCAGACCTGCGCTAGACTCAACATTCACTTTACTGTCAGTGTACAGGGTTGATACCAAAGCAACCCTAGAATGGATCACTAGAAAGCTGCAAAGAAAGTAATGAGGTACCTATCGGGTACTAAAGACTTTATGCTCACGTTTAAGAGGTTCGATAATCTCAAGGTCATTATTTACTCAGATTCGGATTTTGAAGGTTGCGTTGATAACAGAAAGTCAACGTTTGGTTATTTGTTCCTTATGGCTGGTGGAGTAATATCATAGAAAAACGCCAAATAGATTATCACTGCAACGTCAACCAACAGAATTTGTGGCATGCTATGAGGCCACTGTTCAAGAAATGTGATTGCGGAACTTTATCTTAGGACTTGGAATTGTTGAAAACAATGCCAAGCCGCTGAGAATTTACTGTGATAATTCTGCAGCAGTATTCTTCTCTAAGAATGACAACTATTCGAATAGATCAAAACACATGAAATTGAAGTACTTTGTCGTAAAAGAAGAAGTTCAAAACAAGACAGTGTCTATTGAGAACATAAATACTTTACTTATGATGGCAGATCCGTTGACGAAAGGATTACCTATAAAGGCCTCTAAGGAACATGCCAATAGAATGGGTCTTGAACGTAATCTATTATAATGTACTTATGAATTTTGGACTGCACTAAGAATAAATGTACACAATTTGACATTTGAATACTCATGAATGCGTTTCTGATTTTGTTCATGTTTATTATGGCTATGCATATACTTATGTGTGTTTGTTTTGTCACTAACATGAATAGTCATTATGAATTTGTATTATAGTGATGGAAGGGACCAAGTTCGGATAAGATGACGTGCAACCGTCATTGCTCAAGCTTGTGGTTTATGTAGTTTTAGCATTTTGATGTTGACCGTATTATGTTGCTGAATACAGCTTATTGTACACCTTATGATATACTTGTTTTAAATCCCATGAAGTGTAAATGTGGGCCAAGTGGGAGAATGTAAGACTAAGCATGACCCACATAAAATTTGGAGCTCCACATAAAGGATCTTAAATCAGGGAAACTGTGTTTGGATAAGGAATGTCTATTTTAGGAGAGTTCTAAATGGGGTTAGTTTTCTATTTTGATGGAAAGTAGGAAATAAAGTTCTAATTGCCTTAGGGGTCCTCCCTCTGCCTATAAAAGGATCTCTCTCAATTAACTATCCATCAACTTAAGCACAATTTAAGCACTATTCATGAATTTGGGAGAGGACAATAAGGAGGAAAGAGGTAGAAACTCCAGGATGTGCATTTTTTCTAAGTTAGAAAAGGAAATAGAAAAATGAAGTTAAATACAGATCAAAATAGCCTTAAAACAAATTAAATAATTTTAAGGATAAATAACTATATTTTTATTTCTAAACCCAACATAAGGTGGATAAATCCGATTACATTCTCAATAAAAAGAAATCCTACTACATTCCAAATATCATACTAACTACAGTTACAATCGCCCAAACAAGCATGAGCCCTAACAAATGGAGTAGTGATTGATATCCTTGTCACAAATATCGGCGGTATTTTCAAATTTACCGTGTTTTTATCGGTAAAATACCATTACCGCGTTAAAAACGTGTTTTTATTGCTATGATGATAAATTTCCAGTAAATTCCCGATAAAATCGCGTTAAAAACATGATAAACATTAATAACGCTATAATATCCCGGTAAATTGCCTGTAAATTCCCGATAAATTACCCATAAATTCCCTATACCATTTTTATTTCATTAATTTTTTATTTATTCTATTTTTTATTTTTAAATATTATAATTTCCTCGAGATTTTCCTGTTAAAATCCTGGTAAAAATTCAAAAATTAAAAAATATCCCGTTATTACCAATTGCCGTTAATATCTCGAGAACGGTATTTGTCACAATGATTGATATGTTAAAAATTGTTTTTTTTTTAAGTCCAAGGTATCCAAGCCACTTACCAAGTCTTTGGGGGCATGTGCAAACCTCCCTATCCACACACACCGGATAAAATTAGGAGAAGTAGCTATTATATGTTGAGAATGAGACTTGAATAAAAAAAGTCCCACAGCTTATTGGAGTTCTTAACCATCAAACGTACCCTTACGAGTTATCTATTGAAAATTGTTGAAAGGCCTTTTTTAAATATGTGACATCAAAATTCACCTTGATTGAATCAATAACATTTTTTTATTATACTTTTATTATATCTTATATTTTCATTAGGAAAAGAGAATATCACTAGTAAATTGGTGTGCGGCCCATTACACTAAGCACCTAGTTGTAAGGCCCATCTAATAGATTAGTGAGGAGTGCATAGGAAAAGTCAGTCATTTGATTTGAATATGTGGTCCATCAAAATTACTTTCATTGATTCAATCAAACCACATTTTTTAAGCTTTCTAAAATTTGATCAGTTTAAACTATTTTTTAATCTTTAAACTCTACGAATTTTATAAACATGAATTTATTAATTTAATTTAGATAATCCTTTGTGGGACACATATTAAACAAATGAAGCTTTGTAGTGCACCTATCACTGCTCTATTTAGTGGATACTATAACTAAGTGCTCAGCATAATACATCACAAGCCAATTTTCATTGTTTTCTATTGTAGTATCATACAATTATTTTTAATTTTTAATTTAATTTAACAAAGTGAGTTTCTCTAGTAAATATATTAAATTGAAATTATGAAAGCGTTGTGCCCTAATTACTATAGTATTAGAGTCTTCTATTAAAAAACTATTGTAGCAATATCGATGCTTGCTCCATTCAATAAGTAAATTTATATTCGGCTTTTACGAAGGTGTAATTTGTGGACAAATTGATTTTTGGCCAACTATTCTAACACGGGTAAAAGCAGGTAGGAGACATGGGATAAAGTGAGATTGTCATTTTACCCTTTACCGGTGTACTGCTCATCAAGTAACGGTATACCGATAACACACCGCTGTATGTATATCTTTTGCATATCGGTACACCGATACTTGATGAACGGTACACCGATAGAGGTAAAATGGGAATTTCACCTATTTCGTATCTCCCAACAAATTTTGTCCTTATTAGAACGGGTGTGATTGATTTTTGTCTTTAAAATTCTATTCAAAATGACATTGATTTATCAGAATATCTAATCCATAGAAAGTCACTTTCTACGAAAATGATAAATTTTGAAAAGATGAAAGTCTTCTATTGCAGATTTTGAATTTAGATTGTACGACATGCAAGAATTTCTTTGTAATTTTCTTCATCTTTCCAATCAGTGGAACTGTCAACTATTTATTAGCCTTTGTTTGATTGTGGGGAAGACTTTTAACGTGATCTCATGTTGAAAAGTTTGAAGGAGTGCTAATTTATTTGGGTGATTGGTATTATTGAAGTATTTTTAAATTTTTGAATTTTTCTCAGAAAATTAATAGAAAAATTCTGTAAAAATATAATATTTAAAAATAAAAAATTAATAAGGAATTTATCAGTAATTTATTTCGATTTACCATTTATCGTGTTTTTAAGGTGATTTTATCAAGAGTTTACTGTCATACAGATAAATACTCATTATTAACACATGATCGATATTTTGCTGAAAAAAATGGTAAATTTGAAGATATCACCATATTCATGACATTGGCAGTAACCCTCGGTTCCACAATAATTGCAGATCATTTATTTCTACTCTTCTTTCTATCTGCTGTATAATATAAACAGTTTGAAAAGAGTTAAAATTGAACAAAGGTAATAAAGTAATTGGAGAAAACAATATCCTTTTAAATCGGTTTATAATGAAACATTTTAAACTTTTAAAAATGACTTTCGATTGAATTGTTATATGAAAATGAAGCCTACCCAAGCTTGGGTCATATCTCAGGCAGCAGGTTCAATTCATTGAGATTACTATATTTGTGATGTAGAAAGGTCGCAAATGCTACTGGATCAACTACATATGTGACAGACGATCTGTCGTACTTTTATTTTAACAAATTATATTAAAAGTAGTATCGTGTCATATTTAGCAAATTTAATATTTAATATTTTTGTTACTTTTCTTTCAAGGTCAAGTTGGGAAATCAAAAGAGATCTTATTTTAAAATGTAATTGTTGAAAAAAAGCTAAATTTATGGTAGATTGAACTAAGATTATTTTCTTAAGCAATAATTTCAATTTTGTTGACATTTTAAAATATTTATATATATCTTTAAATCTAACCTAAAAATTCATTCATTTTTATATGACTTTTCTCAAATATCCTTGAAAGATACTTCAGAAAATTTGATGCCTTTGTTTTCATAATTTTTGAAGTTGAAAATATTTTCAATTTTGACGTTTTAGCTTTTAAATGTCTCTCACAAAGTGGTGTATGAAAAATCATTACTTTGTTAGAAAAGAAATTAAATTAGAACATTCATCGATTGTTGGCAGATCTGAAAATGGGTTGGGTGGATCAACCACTTTTCTTTTTTTGGATTATCTTTTCACATCATGTCTCTGTTTTACGACCTTCCTCTATTTTCTTCACCCTCATCTTCCAAGAGTTTTTGCAGATAAATCTTAGTGTAGGATGGGTTGTCAATGATGGCTATAAGTTATATGTGTGGCTGTAACTCGTGCAAAAAAACTCGAGAATTTCCGGTATAAATAAAGGTTTTACAAAAGCATTAAAGTGGTAACATGATATTTTCATAAATCTATATATTCCTTTTATTTTTTCTGACGCAACAGGAATAGGATCGATAGTCTCTTAGACGAGCTTTAACTGTACTTGGCGAAGAGACGATAAGTAACAGGGCTGATTCGGCAGTGGGCTAAATGGATTGAAAGATTTGGGCATGGAGAAACCTTTAATTTCATTTCTCACAATTATATCTTATTATACCCAAATCAAAACATGATTTCAATCCACTTACATCATTCCACAAGATCTGACTCAACAGGTGTTTTACAAAGCTACAAACATTAAACAGAAATAACATTATAAATAAAGCATACCCGATTCCATTAGCAAGAGAAGTATTGCAGCAGATCTTTCCTTTGATACCGTCTAACGAATCATTTTCGAGCCATTTTGGGTTCGATTGGGTTCAACTGTGGTCAAAGCCGGTCAAGTAATAATATAATATAAATATTACAAATAATATTAAATAAGACATTTTTTTTCAAATAACATTAATATAAATATTACAAATAACATTTAAATATGAGGAAAGATGTGAGTAGTAATAATAAGATATCTTTATATTTCAAGTATATACATTTTTTAATATTAAATTTTGACATTTTGAAAGAGGAATTTAAAAAAAAAAATAATAATAAATTTTGTGAAGACAGTTCGCAGGCTATGATTTTATCCACAAAATTGCATAAAAAAAGTATTAATCAGATATTTTGTTTAAGATTCTTAGTTTAGAATTTAGAATTTAAAATATAATTATAATATAGGGTGTGCATTTAGACACGGGATTTTTCTTTCAGCAGACACGGGTTTTCAAAATTTTGAAGGAAATTACCATTTTGCTCTTCCTTGTTAGCGTGGTCCGGGCGTGAGATAAGAACATTTTTCCTTCGTTCGGACCATACTTCATGCGTAAATTATATCGTTCGAACTAAAGAATAAATATATGTAAGATCGTCTGGACCATACACTAGCATGGTCCGGACGATCTGAACTGAAGCTACGACTGTAAAATTTCATTCCTTTAAGTTAAGATCGTCCAGACCATTATTCACGTGTAAATTTTATTGTCCGAACTAAAGAATAAAATGCATATAAGATTGTCCGGACAGTCGACTAGCATGGTCCGGACGATCTAAACTCAAGCAATGACTATACAATTCCATTCATCTCGATTAAGATCGTCCGAACCATTATTTTTTTATCGTCCGAACTATAGAATAAATATATATATATAAGATCGTCAGGACCATCCAGTATCATGGTCCGGAGGATCTAAACTCAAGCTAATGACTGTAAAATTCCATTCATCTTAGTTAAGATCGTCCGGACCATGCTTATGCATCGTCCGGACGATCTAAACTGAGAAAGTGAGTTTAAGTTTGAATCTCAACCCTTTTTCCCCTCTTTACATTTTCGTTCTATCTTCCCCTTTCGGAACCCTTGGAACTGAAACCCCATTTCTAAACCCTTCTCACTCAAACCCCTTTCCAAACCCTTCTCACTCAAACCCCTTTCCAGACCCTTCCAACTCTAACCCCCTTTCCAAACCCTTCTCCCTTAAACCCCCTTTCCAAAACGTACCACACCACTCTCAAGCTACTCCCTCAAGATCCTATCTTGGTTTACCGGTAACTCTCTCTGAAGCTACTCTCTTAATCTCCTATCTCAAATCGAAGGTACTCTCTAAACCCAAGACTCCTCTCTATTTTTTTTTTTGAAATAAGTAGTATGGATTATATTGAGGGAGGTACATCCACATTTGTTGATAATGATGAGATAGTTGTTAATGACTTTTATAATATGAATAAGTTTGTTGAGGGATGTTATCCAAGTCAAGAGAATCTAGTTAAGTATGTTAAGGAGGTTGCTATTGTATAAGGATTTATTGACTCGGATCGGGTTGGATTTTAAGAAAGCCGACCTGATTTCAGCCCTATCTGTTAACTGTAATTAATTTTGAATTGTATATAAAAAAAGTAAGTCTGTGTCAGATATGAAAATAGAGACAAATATGTTCTCTCAATGTAATGGAGAGAGAGACCCTGATTCACTGTATATATAGGAAAAGATGAAATACAAATAAGGAAGAGAATGTAATTAAAATGTAACCCCAATATTGTAAATGGGGAAAGTTCTATTCTAGGAATGTATAACAGCTCATTCGACACTCCCCCTCAAGTTGGAGCATATATGTCTATGCCCAACTTGCTAAGTGAGCTGTGAAAAACTCTGCCTGTAACTACTTTGGTGAGAACATCCGCAAGTTAATCTTCAGATTTAATTAATGGTACCTCAATGATCTTCTCCTCGAGTTTCTCCTTGATGAAATGTCTGTCAATTTCAACATGCTTGGTTCTATCATGTTGCACTGGATTATGTGAAATGTCTATTGTGGCCTTGTTATCACAATGCAGTTGCATGGCACGTTAGGGTTTGAATCCCAATTCACCCAACAACTCCTTTATCCAGAGTAGCTCACATACTCCGTGCGCCATACCCCTATATCCTGCTTCAGCACTTGATCTTGAGACCACTTCTGCTTCTTACTTCGCCAAGAGACCAGATTGCCTCCCACAAAGGTAAAGTATCCAGAAGTAGATCGCCTATCAGTAACAGAACCAGCCCAGTTTGCATCAGTGTAACCTCAACATCTAGGTGACCATGTCGTGAGAACATTAACCTTTTCCAGGAGCTGACTTCAAGTATCTCAGAATTCAGGTTACAGCCTCCATGTGGGCTTCACTTGGTGCATACATGAACTGACTCACCATACTTACTGGATATGCTATGTCAGGTCTGGTGAGAGCTAGGTAGATTCACTTACCCACAAAACATTGATATCTTTCTTTGTTGGTGGGTACCTGATCAGGATATTCACCAAGCTGGTGATTCAACTCCATTGGAGTATCTGCTGGCTTGCTGGCTAACATTCTAGTTTCAGTCAAGATGTCAAGAATGTATTTCCGTTGTGACAGAAATGTTCCTTGTTCTAAGCGAGTCACTTCAATGCTTAAGAAATACTTCAGAGCATCAATATTTTCATTTCAAACTCACTTTCCAAATGGCGCTGTAATGTTGCCTTTTCCTCTAGGTCATTCCCTGTAACTACCATGTAATCAACATACACAATAAGGGCAGTGACCTTACCTTTCTTATGTTTCAGGAAAAGAGTATGATCTGAATTACTTTGCTTGTAGCGAAATTCTTCATTGATTTGTTGAACCTTCCAAACCATGCTCTGGGTGATTGTTTCAATCCATAAAGAGACTTTCTCAGTTTACACACCATGTTACTCTGACTGAACCCCATCTTACATCATGGAGGGGGGTCCATATAAACTTCTTCTTCTAGGTCGCCATGTAGGAATGCATTTTTTACATCAAACTGGTGTAATGGCCAGTCAAGGTTTGCTGCAAGGGAAATGAGCACTCGAATTGTGTTCCTCTTGGCTACAGGAGCAAAGGTCTCCCCATAGTCAATCCCATAAGTTTGAGTGTAGCCTTTCGCCACGAGTCTTGCTTTGTATCGTTCAATGGTGCCATCTGCTTTGAATTTTACTGTATATATCCATCTGCAACCTACTGTTTTCTTCCCTTGAGGAAGGGTAGTCATCTCCTAGGTGGAATTCTTCTAGAGGGCCTCCATTTCTTCATTCAGTGCTTGGGTCCACTTGGGATGAGTTAGAGCGTCCTGCACATTACTTGGAATAGATACAGTAGATAATTGACATATAAATGATACACACGACGGAGACAACCTATGTAGAGACACATGATTAGCAATAGGGTATTTAACCTTTGATTTAGGGTCAGGGTCATATTGTTGTCTAGGGATACCTCTAGTCGTACGAGGGGGTAACTGATAACCTGAATTTCCTGTATGACTTGACTCAGGTAAAGTGATTGAGTTTGAGTGTTCAGGTACCTGTGTCGGATCTTCAAGACCTGATTGGATGAGAGGTGGTGGTACTGTAGGATGAGTTGTAGGAGGGAAATGATCTGAATGAGTCTCTTGCTCTTGTTGCATCACTGTAGTTGGTGCGTCAGTAGTCATCACCACATCCTCAGGTGTTGGCTGATGCTGGTCTGACACAGTCTGTGAAACTTGGATGATCTGATTCTGAGTACCTTCTGCAAATATAGAGCGTTCCCCCTGCAGGGGATGCTCAGAATCTCCCCCTGAGTAATAGAATTCACTTTCGTGAAAAATAACATCTGATGTAAAGTGCAAAGTCTGAGTAGGGGGATGGAAACACTTATAACCCTTCTGAGTGGCAGCATACCCCACAAAGACACAACGTAGAGCACACGGATCAAGTTTACCACACTGGTGCGGATAGACCTGAACATAAGCAACGTAGCCAAAGACACGTGGTTCGAGATTTGGTGTGGACGATAAGGTGAGGAGAGTGGTCAATGTCTGGAATGGAGTCTAATACTGAAGGGTACTGGATGGTGTTCTATTGATGAGATAAGCAGCCAAACAAAGAGCCTCCCCCCAAAAATGATGGGTCATATGGGCCTCAAATAAAGAGGCACGAACAACTTCAAGAATATGATGGTCCTTACGTTCTACTACACCATTCTGTTGTGGCATATAGGTACACGTGGTTTGATGAACAATACCATGATACCTCAAAAAAGTACGGAGGTCATTGTTGACGAACTCACCACCATTGTCAGACCGAAGTGTTATGATTTTCTTATCAAACTGAGTAGCAACATATTGATGAAATTGTTTGAATTTCGCAGGGCAATCTCTTTTGTTCTTTATGGGGAAAACCCATGTCATCCTGGTGCAATCATCTATAAATGTCACAAACCACTTAAAACCACTAATTGTAGAAACTCGTGACGGTCCCCAAGCATCAGAATGGACAAGCATAAAAGGCATAGAACTTTTATTCAATCTTAATGGATAAGAAATGCGATGACTTTTCGCCAAAATACAAGTGTCACAATGAAAGTTTGATTAAGCAAAATGGGAAAACAAATCTAGAAATAAAAGTTTTAGATAACCAAAAGAAGCATGCCCTAATCGTCTATGCCACAACCAAATTGTTTTCATCCGGACTAACTCCTCTCCTCGAACATGATGTACTTGACCCAATCTCTTACTGCAGTCTTCTGTCAAGTCCAGATAGTACAACTTGCCCCTCCTAGTACCACATCCAATCACAGCCCTAGTGAGAAGGTCCTGAAACAGACAATACAAGGGCCAAAAACACACAGTACAATTAAGGGAATCAATGATTTGAGGAACAAATAATAAGTCATAATCGAGTGATGGGACAACCAAGACATGAGATAGACTTGATGATGATGTAAGAGATAGGGACCCTTCTCCCAGAACAGGAGACGTGGTTCCATTGGCACTGGTGACGTTTGTTTGATTTGATGGTTTGGGAGAGTGTAACCTAGTAAAACTAGAGATCATGTGATCAGTAGCGTCAGTGTCAATAATCCATGATCTATTATCAATAATTGAAGATGTACAAGGGGAGATACTTGAGGTAGCCAAGGCCGTGGAGCCGGATGTACCTGGTGGATGGTAGGATGTAATCTCCTGGGATAACGCAGCGGATACGACTGATGCTCTGCTCGACTCTCTCTTTTGCTCGTTGTGAACCCACCCTTCTGGATAACCAATGATCTCATAACAGCCCTTAATGGTATGGTTAGCTAAACCACATTTGGTACACTTCATTGGAGGCCGGTTACGAGTAGAGGCGGAGTTCAAAGCGGGTGGCCGAGATGGCCTGAACCGTGCGGCAGCCAAAGCGGTGGCATCGGATGAAACACCAACGTCAGACATGGTTCCCTATTGGTTACTCTCTCGTTTAATATGTGCATAGACTGCCTCAAGTTCAAGTTTAGGGTCCATCCTCAAAATCTCTCCTCTAATTTGATCAAAGTTCGTATCCAAACCGGCAAGGAAAGTATAAACGCGGAGACGGTCAATCTCCATGTGCCTAGTTTCAATGTCGGCCAGATGCTGCATATGGCTAGGGCATAATTGATCAAGCTCCTGAAATATCTCAATGAGCTCACTGTAATAAGCGGTAACAGGCACTCCATTCTATGTCATCTTGAATGACCTTCTATGGAGATAAAAAATCTTCGCCTCATCAGAACCATCAGAGTATGTTTTCTTGATTGCATCCCAGACCTACTGTGCTGTGTCATAACGGATAAACCGTTTCATCTAAATGGGATGCATAGCATCGAATAACCAACTCTTGACTTGACAGTCCGATGCACGCCATTTGTTGTATGTCGGGTCTGTGGCTGCAGGCTTGGTCATATCACCGGTCAAGTGACCATGTTTCTCTCGTCCTGCAACCTTCATCTCCATAACTTGGTGCCATAGGGAATAATTATGGTCATCCAGTTTGATTCCATTGGAGAAAGTGGAAGTGTCTCCGTGAATAGTGACAATTTGAGGGGTAGGATTTGATCCACCAGCACCCTTGGAGTCGTCTACAGATGTCATTGGGACTGTTGATTGGGCCTCTTGTGTCTGGGCTTGTAAACTGGGCCTACTGACAGGCCTGTACAAACTGGGCCTTGCGGACGGGCCTGCGCAAACTGGGCCTGCTGAAGGGCCTGTATCAAACTGGGCCTGCTGACGGGCCTGTAGATGGCCCTATGTCAAAGCAGGTAGGCTGATGGGCCTGGTCTGCTGGTCGAAGATTGCGTCGCTGCTGTTACAGTGCCGAAGAAAGACGGGAGATGTCAGACCTGGAGAACGAGCGGGGAATGCCAGATCTAGGCTCCCGAAAGGCAAAGATGCAGGCGGATTTCTGGACTGAGTTTGTATGGTGCGGAGGAGCGGCGGAATCGTGCTCCTACTTGCGGATCTGGACGTCTTGGCGGGACGTCTAGGCGGAGCTGAATGTAGAATCGATCTGAGAAATCAGATCTGGGTTCGGCCGCTATCCGCCGGCTCAGATTCAAAGAAGAGGGAAACTTATATCTGGTTTGCTGCCGTGAAACCCCTTTTGCTGTTGGGATTCCTGCCAGCAGATGGGTCAAATCTGGCGATTTCTGCCGCCGCTGGATTGAAGGGAACACCACTGGAAAAAAAAACCCCTCTGTGATGGGATCTGATCTGAAGAACAGATGCCGACTGGTCTGTCTGTGGGGTCTAGAAGTGCGACGTTGCTATGGATCAGGTTGTCCGTGACTATTGGCTAGCAGATCTGGCAACGGAAAGACTAAGATCCAACGTACTCGCTGATAATGCCAGAATAATGTGTCGTCGACGTAGTTGCAGATGCTGTACCATATGTGGGACGTAGCTGGAAGAAACAAATCTGAACAGGCCGACGGCTGCTGATCTGGATGCTAATGGATATCGGCTGCGGATCTGGATGTTGCCGGTCCTCTGTTCAGATCTGAAACGAGAACAGTAATGTGGTAATGAAGACAGCCATAGTTTTTGTTGTTTTTTTTTTTTTTTCTTTCCATTGTGCCTCTGATGTGCAGGGGAAAAAAATTTAATAATAAAATAGATAAAAAAATCGATGATGATCGAACTAGGCTCTTGATGCCTGTCAGATATGAAAATAGAGAAAAATATGTTCTCTCAATGTAATGGAAAGAGAGACCCTGATTCACTGTATATATAGGAAAAGATGAATTACAAATAAGGAAGAGAATGTAATTACAATGTAACCCCAATATTGTAAATGGGGAAAGTTCTATTCTAGGAATGTATAACAGCTCATTCGACAGTCTGCATGTCTTGTTTTCATGTCATATGTTGTATTTTTGTGTATAAAAACTAGAGTTACAATTCAAGGGTTGGTCGAGCTAATAGCTCGCTTTAAGAATTATGAATTTTGTATTGAATTCATTTAATTTTAAGGAGTCATTCTCCGTAATTTTACCTACTGTGTGTGAATTTGAGAGATTTTCATATACACTCAAGATTTAATCGAGTGAGACGTATGAATACCTTCGATCATTAAAAAGAGAGAGATACATATCCTTTCTCTCTCTATTTCAGTTCATCTTATGATATTTTCAAACGACACTCCAGTCTTTTTAATGTAGGAAAAGAAGAACAAGAAAACAACTCTCATATTCCATTTACATACGCATTAGGTGTAGAAATTGCATTAAGTCTAAGTCCTTTTGACAAATTACTCTTACTAAAGTAGCTTTTGACGAAGGAAATAAAATTCATATTTAGAGTGTCTTTCAAGAGTATTTTTTTCCGAAGTAATGTCAATCACGACAAGAAATTATATTTTAAGAATCAGTTTTATAATAATTTCAATAACTATTTTTTATTTAAAGTTTATGCTTATTATTTATTCTTTTTATATAAATTATTGTTTTCACTAATGGAATTCATGTAGAAACTTAAATCTTATAATTAGTCAATGTTTGTAATATTTAGAATTATAATTTTAGTAATTGATTCAATTTTTTTCACATTTTTATAAAACTATAAATGTTTTAACTCTAATCATTCTCATAATTTAAACTTAAGCGTAGGAAGAAGTTGCATATTAGGTTCAAAACTCTCAATTGACAGAAAAGAATAGGTAATATTTTCTAAATTTAAAGTAGCGTCCATGCCAATATTCTAAAAATTAAACTGTTAATTGAATTTTTTTATAATTCATTTAATTGGATTCAACTATTAAGTTCTAACTGTTTTATATTGTTTTAAACAATAATATTAACATAATATCATAATCACAAAATAACTTGTCATACTTAAAAATAAATTGCCTAAAAATTTAAAAAGAATAAACATCACATTACAACAATGAAGTTATGACTTCAATCATGAAAAATATTGTTTTTAGTTAAAAAAGAAAAGAGAAAAATGAAGTTTAACAAAAGTTATAACAGCCTTCATACAAATTAAATAATTCTGAACGATAAATAACTTTTAAGCTAAATTTGTCTCCCTTCTGAATGGGGGCATCTTGATAGGAACAATTATGCATACCGAATCTCTCCAAGATTCTTTATATGTAGCCTTTCTGAGACAATCCTAACATACAATATGTTTTGTCATGGAATATTTCTATTCTAATCACGTATGTTGCCTTTATCATATCCTTCATTTCAAAATTATTAGAGAGAAACTTCTTGGTTTCGAACATCATACCAAGATCATTAGTGGCAACCAAAATATCATCAACATATAATATCAGAAGGATAAACTTACTCCCATTGACCTTCAGTTATATACACCGATCAACGGTGTTTTCCTTAAAACCGAAGGAGGTAATGGTATCATTGAAGTTAAGGTACCATTGTTTGGAGGCTTGCTTAAGGCCATAAATTGATTTCTTTATTTTGCATGCCATATGTTCCTTGCCCTCTACGGAGAATCCTTTAGGTTGTTCCATATACACATCCTTATCTAAACTACCATTCAAAAATGCAGTTTTAGCATCTATTTGGTGTAGCTCCAAATTATAATTAGCCACCAAAGACATAATGATTCTAAAAGAGTCCTTCTTGGATACAGGAGAGAAGTTTTCTTTATGATCAATGCTATCTTTCTGAATAAACCCTTTGGCCACAAGTCTGGTTTTATATCGTTCGATATTGTCCTTGGAGTCTCGTTAGGTTTTAAAGACCCACTTACATCCAACTTTCTTGTATCAATGAGGCAATTCTACTTGATCCCAGAGTTCATTCTGGGTCATGGATCTAGATGCCAGGCCTGGCAGAGTAGGCCTGGTTAGCTGGGTTAACGCCGAGTTGGGCCTGGGTTGGCCGAACCTCGCTGAGTCAACTCAGTGAGTCACTAAGTTGGTTCAGCGGCCAGACCGTGGAAAAAGGGAAGGGAAAATGAGGAAAATAATGGAAAGCGAGGGAAAATGAAGAAAGGAAAGGAGAAGAGATTGAAGGAGGGTACCTGATATAGATCACTATTGAGGGATTCGACTTCAGGCGGCGTCAAATCTGGCGACTAAAGGCGGAGGAAAGGTCGTTGCAGGATGGAGTCGGCGAATCTGGGCTAAAACTGCAATTAGAGGCGGAATCTGAACGACAAATAAAGGAAGGGAAGGAAGAGAAAGAAGATGAGAGGAGGAACCGGGAGAAAATAGAGAGATGCGAGAGAGAAAAGAGGGAGAGAACAGAAAGAGATTGTGGCAGGAGGGAGAGAAAATGGGAGGGACGGTCAAAGAGGGATTTCCAAAGGGAAGGGGTGGCGGCAGGGAATTAGGGTTTAGGTATTTAGGGTTTTAAGGGGAGGGATAAGAAAGAAGAGAGGGAGGATGAGAGAGGGCTGCGATGGAGAGGAGAGAAGAGGGGGACAGATTAGAGAAACGAGAGAGGGAAGGAGGATGAAAGAACTGAGAGGAGAGATCGAAGAGGGCTGAGAGATGATAGGTGCGGCTCCATTGTAGCAGCTATGCTACAGTGTCGCAAAAGATGGGTTTAAAATGGTGGGGTTTAAGGAAATTAGGGATTTTTTTTTTTTGCACAAAATAAAAATCTCAAATTTCCAAAATACTTTTTAAAAAAAATGAAAAAAATCATAGGACAAACGTCAGGGAAAACGTGTGATTTGAAACATTAGAATGACAAAATATTTAATAATTCAAAATTACCAAAGTGCCCTTTTAGTCTTCGAACTCAAAACTGGGCAAACCAGGAACTACCACGGGGCCCACACTCACCCCACTGATACTAAGACCCTAAAACCCCAAAAAATCGGGTCGGGTCGTTGCAGGAAGATTTGAAAAGGGATAGAATCCTTCCACTCGCCGTCAAGTTGTGCTCATGAGATCCCTTCTTTCAGTTACTTACCCAATCTCCCTAACCATTACCCCTAGTTCACTCCCCAAAAGGATGTTAAACCAGAAGGAAGCTTATTCCTCTTCCCTCAAACCCAAACTGCAAACCCCATCATCTTTCCATGTTTTCTCGCCCACACCAAGCCTAGTATTACTCCCTCCCTCTCTCTATTTCACTTTATCCCATAGTTGTACCTAACAAAGGAAAAAAAGAGTGAAGGGCTGATCGTTCTTACCTTCGTTAGAGAGAAGACACAAGAAGAGGGCCGTATAAGGGATGTTCGATCAATCCTAGGCACAAAGAGATTTGAGGGTTTGGAAGAAAGGTAGGACTGGTTTTGGGCAAGGAGAGGGGTCATTACATCACATTTTCATAAAAAAATCTTGTTCGTACTAATTACAATTATAAGTATCAAATGAAATCCTAGCCCTTTAGCGATCGAAATTATTTATAAAAACTGAGTATTATTTTATGGATAACTTAGAACAAGGAGGTCCTTGTGATTAGTAGTAGTAACAACTTGCTATGATCCATTGGTTTGTATCCACCTCTTTCGTTCCTAAAAAGAATTTCTTTGAGAATAGGCCTTCAAAAAAGTGGACGGGTGCTCCGTGCAATGAGAGGAGGGTAAGCTAACTACCTAGGACCAAGTGGTACTACCCATCTGTCGAGTCTTCTATGATAAATTTCAAATCTTTTGCAAGTTATTAAGAGTCAAACCATGATCCATTGAGGGTTTCTTAAGATTTAAACTTCAAAAATGATTTAAAAATAATTCATTGTATTTATTAAAAATCAAAGTTAAACCGAGTTGAATTAGCAAAAAAAGATGGAGTTTTAGAACACTGAAAGAAGCTAGGTTCGCAAGAATAAACAGAAGGAGGCAAGATCCGAAAGAATAGCCTGGCTTCAGATAAACCTGTTCTATATTGATTTCCATTAGCCATTGATCCAAATGGTCTCAATCAATGGTTCCACCACTCTTATATTCCTTTGCAGCCATTAAATGAAAGAAGAAATCGTACTATTTTATCAAAAACTTAAGATTCAAATATAGTATTTTTAGAATATCAACTAACATTATTACTATAAATCATAGTACAGGTACAGTATAAACAAAAATATTGTTTGATATATGTTGATTTTTTAAAGGCTGATATATTTGATTGATATTTCAGTATGATTTGAGATCTAGCATGTAATCCATCCAATTGGAATTGGGCCCACTAAAAGTAAATAGGCAGTTTTAAAAATCACTTTCAAAGGAAGGTCTCTATGCCTATCGTGAAACATACGCCCTTTTGACATCACAGTCAACATCTATTGATACAAAAAATCTCAATCAACATCTATCCAAGAGTCTGTTTCCACAAGGCTTCCTTTCTCATTGGTGAAGAGCACTATCTTTATCTCTACTTTCTCAGTCGAATGGAAGAGAGAGAGTCCTCTCGACAAATGGGAATGAAGACTCTTCAACCGTGATAAAATTATACTCTCTGACAATTAAAACCATGAACATGGGCCCACATGATGCCTACATTTCTCACTTATGATCCATCAAATATCTCATGCACTAGACAAACTTGTCCTCTCTTGTTGAAATTTACTCCATGCATTATCATGTATTTGAAAGTTACTAAATTATAATTATTTATGTGATATTTTTTTAAATAATATGTGTATCCCTATCTCACATTGGACAGTTATAAAGTATAAACCTCTCAATCCACACATCGATTAAGTCTACATGGAGTGGTTTGTATTTTTTAACTATGACTTTTTGAATATATAAGAAGAAATCATTAGAGAAAAAAAACATTTTTTTAGCAAAGATCGATTCATGCACGGTTGATAGAAACCTACCAGTGAAAAACTATCAACCTGTATTTTTGTTGGATCAAAGCAGGGGTCGAAATATCGGCCGATACATATCGTATTAGCAAAGATCGATTTTTCATGGCCGAATGATATCGGCCGATACGATATGTATCGGCAGTACAAAAAGGTTATCGGCCGATATGACCAATATTCGGACCGAATATCATTCACCATATCGGCCGATTTGCATAAAAATCGGTATTTAATTTTTTTATTTTTATTTTTTAAAAAAAAATCGATACCGTTTTTCAAGATTTTTTACAATTTTGCAAGGTTTTTTACGGTTCGATACGGTTTTTTACGGTTTTTCACGGTTTTTCACGGTTTTGAATATAGGAGGAGAGAGATGCCAGAAAATGGAAAAAACGGATGAGAGAGAAAACAAATTTTCAACCTAACAAATCTAAGTATTAACAGGAGATGTCTAAAAATAACTTGTGAAAAAAAATCTATGAAAGGCCATCCCAATTGTAGAATTTAGATTGTGATTATGCACAAATACAAACATAATAAAGCAAAATTACAAATTTTTTTGGCCAGACAACTTTAAAATACTAAGATCATTAGCTAAATATGGTAAAATAAGCCCAACCAAGCTTTCTTCCCTTACCAAACTTAAAATATTCCAGACTCACCCATGGGGCTATTAAATATGACATCCAGCTTCATGTATAATTTGGTTGAAAATAATTTTGAACTAGAAATTTGATTCTAATAAAATCAATTCTTGTATATTCACATTTACATGATTGTCACAACCTAATGATTAAATTACAAAATCAAGTCTTATTGATGTCTATATAAAGAGACACGAGCAAATAAGTGATAAGAAAAGAGAGAAATGATAAAACAACAAGTAAAAGAAATGAAAGAGAACTTTCCATATTGTATTATAAAGTATAAACAAATAAATGTTAATTTAAATCATCTTCTTGGATAGATGATTTTGACATCCACTAATTTATGTTACTATTTTTTTCTTAAAAAATAATGAAGAATTATTGTCAAAGACTATCAATAAAAACATATAATAAACGATGATACGAAAATATTTATCTCTATAGTATATAAATTTTCGCTTAAGACACTTTCTAAACCACTTTTAAGGAATTAGGTTAGAACCGTTTTTAAGGACCGTAAAATATGAATTTCTTCAAATCTATAGTTTTTAGTATTCAAAATTATAACTTTAATGATATAGTTAAAGTGATTTTCCTGACAATGTTTAAATTCAGTTCTTTCCAATGTAACTATCTTTGTAATCATAAGTAGGCCATTTTCCTTTATTTTAGACATTTTTGGTCACTAATTAGTAAAAATATAAAAGATAACTTTTAAAATTTTATTTAAAAAATATTAAAGATAATTTTAAAAGTCATAACAGCTACGATTCATCAGTTAACAATGTATATTAAATTCACTTTACTAAAATGAATGGTGAAATGGAATTCTGGTGTTCTTTATTATCACGGACATTTCTACTTATTTTTAAAGAAGTAATGGGAGAGATGATAGTTATAAAAATCCTTATGATTTCAAAATGTCACAGTTTGAAGTTTAAAAGAATATGATCACTAGTTTTTTTTTTATAATTTTCAAATAAACTAATATTTAAGTTCCATAGATTCATATTTGAATTGTATAAAGGACTTGTAGATTATTTGTCTGACACAAGTAGCCACAAAAAAGGAACATGAGAAAGACATACAGAGATCAATTTGACTCTAGATTGTTGGACTCAGTTATAGTAATAGGGCATGCTGACTCGAGTCAAACCTAAACCTTATGGACTCAATTGGTCTTAATTGGGACAGGCCACACTCACAAAAGTGAGATATATTTATTAATAAATAAATAAATACAATTTATAAATTATTGTAAATTGAATAAAATAGTCATCTTTGAGTCAAAGAACTAACCACAACTTTAAGTGTTGAGTGCCCCACATTGCATTAAATTCTCCAAAAAGACTAATCTGGGGCCTACGATAGAAGACTTGGTAAAGTCAATCTTCTCTTTAAGGGAGACTTGGAAATAGAAGATTATATTAAATGAATTGTAGAGAGATGTTTCAAAATCATATTAAGTCAAGTAATTCAAAAAAAAAAATTATATATTTAATTTTAAAATATTAAATCAGTAATTTTAATTAATCTATTCAACTCAAAATTTTAATTAAATCAAATCAACTCAAATTTGCTATTCTTAATATTTTTTCTCGTACTTGAAAAGATTTTATCTAAATCGAAGTCCACACACAGAAAAGGCATTTCACTCGTTTGTGACTTTTGTGTAGCAAAAGGGCCCACCATCTAAATCATGGCTCCCACCATGAAAAGATCAAAGTGAGAACAAGGAAGATTCAATGAATTGAGGTGCTAAGGTATTATGTGCCACAAAAGTATTGCCAAACCATTGGACTGACCCTTTCTTCTTTGCTTTTCATTTCTGTCTATTACAATTATCAAACTCTAACAAGAATAGACTTTAGAAAATGTAACCCTCAAACCAATCAATTAATTGAGACATCAATTCTTAAGAAAGAAATAGTTGAAATATTTCAAGTCACCCATTTTGTTCAAAGTTGAAAAGAGACTAATCCAAATTGTGGAATTCAATATTGACATAATTGTTATGATGATAAGTTTTGGCATCAAATGAAAAAATTCATAATAAATGTTCACATTCGCAATATTTTTTAATTTTATTTTTATTAGTTAAGTGGAAATGTCGTATTGAATTGTAACCTCACACCGGTTAGTTCAATTGATAGACACTTTGGCTTAGGAATCAGAAGTTATGTGTTTGAGCCTGGTATTCTCGTGGTTTGTAAGGGGTTGCAAGCATTCAGAGTTTTACTGTAACGATACGACATGTCCACTTAAGCACAATATTGTTCGCTTTAGGCTTAAAAAAACCTGCATAACTTTGCATTGGGCCCAAACCTCATTCTCAGGCCAAAACACATTGTAATAGGTGGAGGGGTGCTTCCTCTTATAAGCCCCCACTTGTCCAAGTCCCTTGATGATGTGAGACTTTTCTCTCCTCCCACACGCCCAGGCTCTCTCTCTTTTTATCAACGCCCAACGATGTTGGGCTTGAGGCATCAAACTTACCCAATGCCCTCATACTCGGGGAGACGTGTGGGTCTTGGGTTTTTTCACACTAAAAAAATGTCCTAAATAATTGACAAATGATTAAAAGATTTAGAAAATGGATATAATATAAAGAAGACCGAATGAGTAGGACTTATATTAAGTTTCACCCTAATCAAACCATCCAATCTCTTAATTCTAAAATACTAAAAGTCAATGACATATACTCATCAAATTTTAAAAATCAAGATTACATAAATTGAATTATCAATTGATGGTGGAATTTTACATATATTATATCAATTTAATCCTCTATAAAATAGACTCAATTATATAAGTCCTATGATCTTTTAAATAAAATATACTAAAAGAAACACTTAAAATATCTCACTAATATAGTTCTACGTTACCCCGTGTCTTGGACGCACTTGCAAGTGGGAAGAAAAAATTGTTTGAGAAATTGATTGCTACCCTTTTCAATTTCAATCTATTCTAGACCTTCCAAAGCCGTCACTAAAGTCTTTACTTTTAAAACCATTTATTACAAGTTGTATAGCAAAATCATCAATTAGTTCTAGTTTTCAATGCTATAGTGAGTACAGAATAGTCAAATTTTAAGAAAGTAAATACTGCAACTCACTCTCTTCTCTAGTTTTCCCTCTTTCCACAAGGCCTCCTTTCTCATTGTTGACAAGTAATCTCTTATCTCTACTTTGTTGAGTCGAATGAAAGAGAGGGTCTTCTCCACAAATGAGAAAGAAGACTCTTCAACTATGATAATTAGGTTTTTGTCATTTCTTTTTTGTAAATTCTTGTGAAATGAAAGAGAAAAGGATGGTTTGTTCACTCGCACTTCTGGTGCCTCTTATTTATTAATATTAGTATATCGACCATTCAAAAAAGAAAAGGGATAGGCATTTTTTTTAAAAAAAATATGTGCAAATTGAGAAAGACAATAATTAAAATGGAAAATAAAAATGTAAAACAAGAAATTATGTTAGAATATTAACTAAGTCAATCTATTAATACCATGCTTGTTTTCATTGGTTTGTGACTTTTGTGCTGCGAAAGAGTCAAAGATAGGAAGATTCAATGGAGAAGACTATGGTGGGCCCCTCTATCAAAGAAATTGCCACAAAAGAATAAAATCAATGCCTTTAAATTTTGATAAATAAAGGGGCATTGATTTTTAAAAGTTTAAAATTAAAAGATAGAATGATCAAATGAAAATGAAACTTGATACACAACTTAATCATATGGTCCTCTTTACATCACACATAACTATATATGCTCTAAGACCCAATAGATAGCGTGTATCGTTAGAGAATCTCGATTGACAAATGTTAGATAAAAGAACAATTAAAAGTAAAATGAGACTCATAAAAAAAGATAAAGTATGCAAAGCATGAATAATCACTAAATTTAAATTAGGTAAAATAACCAGCTAAAATAAAACTTTTCTTCAACTTTCTCTTTCTAAAAATATTGATGTCTCAATTAATTGATTGGTTTGAGGGTTCAAATCTCTAATAAACAGTAATGAAAAGGAAAGAAAAAAGGATCAGTCGAATGGTTTGACCATTCTTTTGTGGAAATTTCTTTGATAGAGGGGCCCATATAGTCTTCTCGATTGAATCTTCCTATCTTTGACTCTTTCGCAGCACAAAAATACAAACCAATGAAAATAAGCATGGTATTAATAGATTGACTTAGTTAATATTCTAACATAATTTCTTGTTTTACATTTTTATTTTCCATTTTAATTATTGTCTTTCTCAATTTGAACATATTTTTTTCAAAAAACTGTTCATCCCTTTTCTTTTTTGAATGGCTGATATACTAATATTAATAAATAAGAGGCACAGGAAGTGCCAGTGAACAAACCATCCTTTTCTCTTTCAATTCACAAGAATTTACAAAAAAGAAATGACAAAAACCTAATTATCATAGTTGAAGAGTCTTCTTTCTCATTTGTGGAGAAGACCCTCTCTTTCATTTGACTCAACAAAGTAGAGATAAGAGATTACTTGTCACCAATGAGAAAGGAGGCCTTGTGCAAAGAGGGAAAACTAGAGAAGAGAGTGAGTTGCAGTATTTACTTTCTTAAAATTTGACTATTCTGTACTCACTATAGCATTGAAAACTAGAACTAATTGATGATTTTGGTATACAACTTGTAATAGATGGTTTTAAAAGTAAAGACTTTAGTGACGGCTTTGGAGGGTCTAGAATAGATCGAAATTGAAAAGGATAGCAATCAATTTCTCAAACAATTTTTTCTTCCCACTTGCAAGTGCGTCCAAGACACGAGGTGACGTAGAACTATATTGTGAGATATTTTAAGCGTTTCTTTAGTTTTTTTATTTAAAAGATAATAGGACTTATATGATTGAGTCTATTTTTTAGAGGATTAAATTGATATAATATATGCAAAATTCCACCATCAATTGATAATTCAATTTATGTAATCTTGATTTTTAAAATTTGATGAGTATATGTCAATGACTTTTAGTATTTTAGAATTAAGAGATTGGATGGTTTGATTAGGGTGAAACTTAAAATAAATCATACTCATTCAGTTTTCTTTATGTTATATCCATTTTCTAAATTTTTTAATCATTTTTCAATCGTTTAGGACTTTTTTTAGAGCGAAAAAAACCTAAGACCCACACATCTCCCCGAGTATGAGGGCATTGGGTAAATTTGATACCTCAGGCCCAACATCGTTGGGCATTGATAGAAAGAGAGAGAGCATGGGCGTGTGGGAGGAGAGAAGTCTCACATCATCAAGGGACTTGGAAAAGTGGGGGCTTATAAGAGGAAGCACCCCTCCACCTATTACAATGTGTTTTGGCCTGAGAATGAGGTTTGGGCCCAATGCAAAGTTATGCAGGTTTTTTAAGCCTAAAGCGGACAATATTGTGCTTGAGTGGACAGGTCGTATCGTTACAGTAAAACTCTGAATGCATAGAACCCCTTACAAACCACGACAATACCAGGCTCCAACACATAACTTCTGATTCCTAAGCCAAAGTGTCTATTAATTGACCTAACCAGTGTGAGGTTACAATTCAATACGACATTTCCTCTTAACTAATAAAAATAAAATTAAAAAATATTGAGAATGTGAACATTTATTATGAATTTTTTCGATTAATGGTAGAACTTATCATCATAACAATTATGTCAATATTGAATTCCACAATTTGGATTAGTCTCTTTTCAACATTGAACAAAATGGGTGACTTGAAATATTTCAACGATTTCTTTCTTAAAAATTGATGTCTCAATTAATTGATTGGTTTGAGGGTTACATTTTCTAAAGTCTATTTTTGTTAGAGTTTGATAATTGTAATAGACAGAAATGAAAAGGAAAGAAGAAAGGGTCAGTCCAATGGTTTGGCAATTCTTTTGTGGCACATAATACCTTAGCACCTCAATTCATTGAATCTTCCTTGTTCTCACTTTGATCTTTTCATGGTAGGGGCCATGATTTAGATGGTGGGCTCTTTTGCTACACACAAGTCACAAACCAATGAAAGACATTTTCTGTGTGGACTTCAATTTAGATAAAATCTTTTCAAGTATGAGAAAAAAATATTAAGAATAGTAAATTTGAGTTGATTTGAGTTAATTAAAAATTTGAATTGAATAGATTAATTAATTTTACTGATTTAATATTTTAAAATTAAATATATAATTTTTTTCTGAATTACTTGACTTAATAGGATTTTGAAACATCTCTCTACAATTCATTTAATATGACCTTCTATTTCCAAGTCTCCCTTAAAGAGAAGACTTGACTTCACCACAAGTCTTCTATCGTAGGCCCCAAATTAGTCTTTTTAGAGAATTTTATGCAATGTGGGTCATGTTGTGTAAATTTTAAATTTATAACTCGCAAGCGCACAAATCATTAATTAGTATAGTGATTGAGTGCGAGGTCGAACCCATAGGAACTTAGGAAAATATATCTGTGAAAATACACCATTTAATTATGTAATTTTAGAAATTTAGAAAATATGGAGAAATCATAAATATGGAGTTATTTATATAATCTATGAATTTTAATTTTAATTTAGAAATATTCTAGACTTAAATATAAAATCTAACAATGTAACTAATTTTAATTAAGATGGTGGAATTAATATAAAAATATAAACAATCTCAATCTAATTTAAAATACAAAATTCCGATGCAATTAAATGATTTCCAACCTAGTTCATCAATTTCAACAGTTTTTGAATTTTTAAAAGAATAAAAAAAACTAAGATTACTTATTTACATATTTACAATGGAATTGGATCAAGTACTAAGATGGCATCATGTCCCATATCTCAAATCTAATGAAAACAAGACCTAGACCATGGAGCTCTCGCAAATTACAGAAATTCGATTCAAGTTTTTCATTCATAAACAATCTAATTAAAGAACACATGAATTTCATTAAATATAGATTAATCAAACCAAACCTTGGGCTTAGACAGATTTTATACTTAAATTTTAATTCTAAAATAAATCTCACACTCTGATAGAGTGCCTTAGAATGAAAAATTAAGTTCCAAGTACCCCAACAAATCTCATTCAATTTGAAAAACCTTAGATAAATCCCGACATGAATTTGTAAAAAGATTAAAAGTAAAATTAAACTTTCATCATCAAATTTTGAGAATTGGAAAACCATAAATCTACAACTCATCTTGATTTCATTAATTAAAAATATGAATTGGATTTACAATAACAATGAAAATTGAAAATAAGAAATAACAAGAGAATAAATAAATAATAAAAAATACAACCTCTAGAAGTCGATCCTCTCCTTAATCTCTTTTCAAAATCCTTCTCTTTAGCCTCTCAATTCCTTGTACAGTTGTACCCAGTTCGAATTTTGCTGTATAGAGTAGGCTAGTATTTATAGAGTTTGAGACGGAGAGAACAAGGGTTGAGATCGAATTTACTCACTAAAGAAAGGACACATTAGCTGTCTGGATTGCAAGTTATTGAAGGAAAGGAGGTGAAAATGGAAGGCTAAGATAGCATGGACTAATGGAAGAAAAGGACACTTGGCAGCATATATTGCTTCTGTCTTAATATGGAGAAAAACGAAAGAGGAAGGAAGTGCAAAGCAAGGCCGGCCAATGGGATAGAAAGTGCCAAGTTCGAATGATCCCTCTGTTGATTTTCCTTATTCTATCTGCAGTGATACATGCTGCTGGATTCCTACAGCAGACCCATCGTCAATTAGCAACTCAACACCTACATGTCCACCGATTCCTCAAACCAGCAAGTTCGGCCCTAGCTTTAGGCGAACTAGACAGCCGCCTAGGGCCCCCAAGTTGGGTTCAAGTTTGAAGTTCCTGCACCTTCTTATATGTTATAAATTTATTTTTATGTTTATTTTAATAGAAATTGTATCTGTGGTGAACTAGCAGTGCATCTGACTTTCTTTTTACAGGTTGTATGTTCAAATCATGAAGAGTTCAGTTTTTCAATTTCTTATTAATTTATATATAACTTTTACTTTAATTAAAATAACTTTACTTTTTATAATTTCTTATAAATTTAGACATAATTTATAATTTTTCTTTAAGTAAAATAACTTTACTTTTTGCAATTTCTTATAAATTTAGACATAATTTTTCTTTAAATAAAATAACTTGGGGAGTATAAATGTTGTTAAACGTTTTGCAATTTCTTATAAATTTATACATAATTTTTCTTTAAGTAAAATAACTTGAAGAGTATTTAAAGTCAACTTGAAAAGGCTTGACAATACTCGTTAACTCGCTTGACTCGAATTCCTATCGAGTTTAGTCAACTCAGATTGATTTGGCCATTTTTTTTCAAATTTTAAATCTATAACTTAATAAAATGAATTAAACAGCATGATAAAAAGGCATTTATCATGTAGTTTTAATTTTCTTTTAAAAGTTAAGAATTGAGATGATTAATTGTCTCTATTACAAGATTAAAATGATTATATAAAGGTTAAATTTTAACTAATCATTATTCTTATCATTTTTTTCAGAAATTTTAATAAAAGTGTGACCTAAAGAAGTCCCTAAAATAGAAAACTTAGTGTTCACTATAATATAGATGGTTGAATGAAAAAAAATGGGTTTAAATTTGAATGACTATTTTGTGATTTATAGTTTATAATTGAGTGATAATTTTTTAATATAATTTTACTTTATAAGTCATTTTAAATGCATTATATTCTTTAGCATGTCAACTAATCTTTTTAAATACAATAAAATAGTAATAAAAAAATAAAAAAATCAACATGCATACACAAGTTGAAATTAAATTTGTCACAAGAAAGATTGAATGAATTAACTATCTTATCTATTGAAAAAGATATGTTAAAAAATCTTGAATATAGTAATTTAATTAGTAATTTTGCATCTCAAAATCCGAGAAGAATAAACTTTAAATAATATTTTATTATAAATTTGATTATGATATTTTATTTAGATGTTTCACACTTTGTAAAAAAGAAGGTATGATTTTATTTTTTGTGAGTATATAGAAGGCCCATCTTAACAGTTGGCCTAGGGCTCTTGAAATCTCAGGGCCAGCACCGCAAACCAGCCTCCATATTTAGCCTTTTATTTTGCCTCTGTTCAACTTCTGTGTGAACTTTGATTCTACCACTATGCAACTGCTGTTTGGAATGCTGACTGCTTTGTCTTGGCTGTCTTTCTTACAGCAAACGGACCACCGAGCTGCTGCTTCTCTTGCTTCTTTAATCACCAACGAAAACACCTGCTGCCTTTAATTTCTTTTTGAAATTTTCTTCCTCTTTGCTGCAACTGCTGTATACGAATCCTATTGTTAATTTCCTATTTTCTTTTCACAACAAAAATACACTAGGATTCTCATTCAGCCTCTACCCAATTGCAATTGTCTTGTTGCTGTATGGAAAACTTGTACAGTTCAGCCAACCAATTTGTTTTCTCATTGGTTGCAAGATGGGAGTGGGACAAGAGACAACCACGTCTCTTTCCTACTGGCTTATTTTCTTTTTTTCCTGTTTAGTAAATCTTCTACAATGCTATACTTTTGTGTTTGTTGTCTCTGAAATACTGGCTGCAACATTCAACTATTATCTTTTGCCTTGCAACATTGTTAATCTGCTGTAATTTTTCTTTGATTGCTCTCTGCTGAATGACTTCTCATTTTCTCTGCTTTGCTTTTTGCAAGAGTGGTTGGCTCTGTTCTTTTCTTAATCACCTAGCAACGATTGGGTTGCTGCTGTGTGTTTTGATACAGATCTGATCTGAAAACACTCACTGATATCGCCTCATCTCTGGGGTAACATTTCACAGAAAATTACCTTGGATTTTCTCCACATCCGAACACCTGCCATTAAGCACTTGAAAACTGATATAAAACTAAGATAAAGCTGTCTCTGTAAATGGCTCTGTACTTGTTGAAGTCGATTGATGAAGGCCTGATACATTACCGTTACCCACTCCAAATCCCCTCCAATAGCTATGGGTTGGTCAACTCTCTCATTCATATGATCCTCAAAGTTAGTGTAATGGTCTCATACTGTAGATTCATTAGGGGTAGACTTATCATTGCCACTGATGAATTCCTGAAGTTTGAGAACACATCATCTTATTCTTGTCAAGATCTCATATCTATCTTCATATTTGCTTTCAACTAAGTGGCTGATGCTAACATTTTGCTTGCACCTTCTAATGAAGCAGGCCCACCAAAGAAGGTCCACGAGAACTTGAATTAGTAGCATCTTTAGGCTTTATCTTCTAACATGGGCTTTTGCAAATGGGCTTGAGGTCCAAAATAACTCCTAATGGGTCAAGGCTTTGCATTTAAGCATGTTTTATGTCATCCTCACTTTTAAACCTGCAAAACACAAAATTAGACTAATTTATTTATTTTAACATACATCAGGGGCTAAGTAATTAAATCTTTAGAGGTAAAATTGTAATTTTACTGTGCCCGTCAAGTCACTCAACACTTAAAGTTGTGGTTGGATCTTTGATTCAAAGATGACTATTTTATTCAATTTACAATAATTTATGAATTGTATTTATTTATTTATTTATAAATATATCTCACTTTTGTGAGTGTGGCATGTCCCAATTAAGAGCAATTGAGTCCATAAGTTTTAGGTCTGACTCGAATCAGCATGCCCTATTGCTATAACTGAGTCCAACAATCTAGAGTCGAACTGATCTTTGTATGTCTTTCTCATGTTCCCTTTTTGTGGCTACTTGTGTGAGACAAATAATCTACAAGTCCTTTATACAATTCAAATATGAATATATGGAACTTAAATATTAGTTATTTGAAAATTATAAAAAAAAAAAAATAGTCATCATATTCTTTTAAACTTCAAACTGTGAAATTTTGAAATCATAAGGATTTTTATAACTATCATCTCTCCCATTACTTCTTTAAAAATAAGTAGAAATGTCCGTGATAATAAAGAAGACCAGAATTCTATTTCACCATTCATTTTAGTAAAGTGAATTTAATATACATTGTTAACCGATGAATAGTAGCTGGTATGACTTTTAAAATTATCTTTAATATTTTTTAAATAAATTTTTAAAAGTTATCTTTTATATTTTTAGTAATTAGTGACCAAAACATGTCTAAAATAAAGGAAAATGGCCTACTTTTGCTTTACAAAGATAGCTACATTGGAAAGAACTGAATTTAAACATTGTAGGAAAATCCCTTTAATTATATCGTTAAAGTTATAATTTTGAATACTAAAAACTAGAGATCTTAAAAATTATTTGAAGCAATTCATAATTTACAATCCTTAAAAACAGTTCTAACCTAATTCCTTAAAAATGGTTTAGAAAGTGTCTTAAGTGAAAATTTATATACTATAGATATAAATATTTTCGTATCATCGTTCATCATATGTTTTTATTTACAGTCGTTGACAATAATTCTTCATTATTTTTTAATAAAAAAAAGTAATATAAATTAAAGGCTATCAAAATCATCTATCCAAGAAGATGATTTAAATTAACATTTATTTGTTTATACTTTATAATACAATATGGAAAGTTCTCTTTCATTTTTTTTTCTTGTTGTTTTATCATTTCTCTCTTTTCTTATCACTTATTTACTCTTGTCTCTTTAAATAGACATCAATAAGACTTGATTTTGTAATTTAATCATTAGTTTGTGACAATCATGTAAATATGAATATACAAGAATTGATTTTATTAGAATCAAATTTTTAGTTCAAAATTATTTTCAACCAAATTTTACATGAAGCTGGATTTCATATTTACTAGCCCCATGGCTGAGTCTAGAATATATTAAGTTTGGTAACGGAAAAAAGCTTGGTTGGGCTTATTTTACCATATCTAGCTAATGATCTTAGTATTTTAAAGTTGTCTAGCTAAAAAAAATTGTAATTTTGCTTTATTATGTTTGTATTTGTGTATAATCACAATCTAAATTCTACGATTGGGATGGCCTTTCATAGATTTTTTTTTCACAAGTTATTTTTGGACATCTCCTGTCAGTACTTAGATTTGTTAGGTCAAAAATCTGTTTTCAATGCTTTGATCCTACAAAAATACAGGTTGATAGTTTTTCACCAGTAGGTTTCTGTCAATCGTGCATGAATCGATCTTTGCTAAAAAAATTGTTTTTTTTCTCTAATGATTTCTTCTTATATATTCAAAAAGTCATAGTTAAAAAATACAGGCCACTCCATGTAGACTTAATCGATGTGTGGATTGGGAAGTTTATACTTTATACATGTCCAATGTGAGATAGGGATACCCATATTATTTAAAAAAAAAAACATATAACATAAATAATTATAAATTTAGTAACTTTCAAATACATGATAATGCATGGAGTAAATTTTCAACATGAGAGGACAAGTTTGTCGAGTGCATGACATATTTGATGGGTCATGAGTGAGAAATGTAGGCATCATGTGGGCCCATGTTCATGGTTTTAATTGTCAGAGAGTATAATTTTATCACGGTTGAAGAGTCTTCTTTCTCATTTGTAGAGAGGATTCTCTCTCTTCCATTCGACCGACAAAGTAGAGATAAAAAGAGAGTGCTCCTCACCAATGAGAAAGGAAGCCTTGTGGAAACAGACTCTTGGATAGATGTTGATTGAGATTATTTGTATCAATAGATGTTGACTGTGATGTCAAAAGGGCGTATGTTTCACGATAAACAGAGAGACCTTCCTTTGAAAGTGCTTTTTACAACTGTCTATTTACTTTTAGTGGGCCCAATTCCAATTGGATGGGCCCTTTTCATGTGGAAAATTGCATCAATTCATGATTCCTGGACATTTTCATACAACTTGTAATAGATAGTTTTAAATGTAAAGAACTAAAGACTTTACTTATGGCTTTGGAGGGTATAGAATAGATTGAAATTGAAAAGGATAGCAATCAATTTCTCAAACAATTTTTTCTTACCACTTGCAAGTGGGTCTAAGACACGGGGCAATGTAGAACTATATTAGTGAGATATTTTAAGTGATTTTTTAATTTTTTAATGGATCATTGGTGTAATAACCCAACCCTTTAAATTAGAAAAATAACAAAATTTTTAGAATTATTATCTCGGTTTTGTGACCGGTTAATATGATAGGGTACGGAAATAACTTCTCGAAAAGGGATTATACGACCCGATCAGAGCTCGTTTACTTAGTGATTCAGCCAGACGAAGTTCGGAGGGCATTTTAGACATTACTTAAATTTCTTTTGTTTTACATATAAAATCATGAATAATGTCTTATAAACCTCTTGAGTGTGAAATACCACTCTTCTGATATATTCAGACCTTGAAATTCACACACATATTAAGCTTTTGAGTACGCTACTCAGTGGTATTTTTGGAATTTCACGAGTATTCTTGAAACGTGTATTTACGTATGCTTTTATCTAAAAGCCCCAATTTTTAATATACTCCGTATTCCGAAAATTAGCAAACTCATATCACATTCGATCTGTATTTTATCTAACTCTTTGACACATTTAGAATGTCGAAATGACTATTTTAAAAACTTGTTTCGACGTGTCAAAATCATAATGATTATAAGCCGTCTATTTTATTAAAACGTTGACTTTGTGAAAATACCCTATTTTTAGTGTCAAAATAAAAAGTGAACGTTCCACCGTAGGTAAACCCCATGTTCTCAACACACCTGCGGTGTCGGATTTTCACAAGTTAAGGTCTAATATAGACGAACAGAAAAAGGGTAAAGTAACAGTATTTTTCACTGTTATAGAAGATAAGATTTTTATCTTCTTATCTTTCTGCCGACAACCTTGAAGGGTTGAGATTCAGCCGACAGATCCAAAGGGCAGGGTTCACACACCCACTCTCACACAGTAATTTTTAACCCTTACAAATAGGTGTATTCAGTTTAAGTTAAAATCACAAATTCACAAGATTTTCTCAGTTTTTTTCATTTCTCTACTGCTGCCGTGTTTACAAGTGCCCAAAAAGGAGCTGTCTCAATTTTTTCAAAAGATTTCTGTAAGTATTTATTTTGAGTTAATATTTTTAGTTTGTAGGCCTCATTAAGAGGAAGCTAGATATTTAATTTCATCAAAAAATGACTTACGGTTTGCTCTATAAAAATCGGAGAAGAAAATACAAAAAAATCAGAAAATTTGCCTGTTCACAGTGATTTGCGGCGCACTATGCAGGCCCTAAATTGTCAAAAGGGCATTTTGGTAATTTGGGTGAACAGTCCCTGATGGCATTTTCGTAATTTTTATGAACAGTGCCCGATGGCATTTTCGTAAATTTTATGAACAGTGCTCGAGTGGCATTTTAGTAATTTTTATGAACAGTGCCAGAGTGGCATTGTCATAATTTTTATGAACAGTGTCCGACGGCATTTTCATCAATTTTATGAACAGTGCTCGAGTGGCATTTTCGTAAATTTTATGAACAGTGCCCGAGTGGCATTTTCATAAATTTGATGAACAGTGCCCGGATGGCATTTTCGTAATTTCAGTGAATAGTGCCTGGATGGCATTTTCGTAATTTCAGTGAACAGTGTTGTGAATAGTGCCCAAGGGCATTTTGGTAATTTTGGATATTTTTAGGGGCAAAAAGGTAATTTTTGGAAAAGTTTCAAAAATGGATTTTATGTTGTTTTAGATTTAAAATATTTATGTGAGACCACTTGGGGATTTATTTTTTGCCGTATTAAGTCAAGGGCAAAATCGTAATTTTTACAAAATTGTAAGAAAAACTCTATAAATGTATTGTCATGATATTTCAAACGCTTAGAAGTATATATTATGGCTAAATAGTGTTATTATACGTTGTATTTACACTGTTTTCTATTTTAAACAGATTACTGAAAAACACTCGCCAATCGAAGGTGAGGAAATTCAACCACACTATGTTTTTACTAAAATGCATCTCATTTTGTATTCAATACAATGTTTCTTTCACCATTAGCCTACGAAAATAAGTGGATATCCGTGGTCATCTTTATTGACGGAAAGGATATAATGGGATTAGAATGTGATACCGACACTGTTCACATGTAAGGAGGTGATTATGAGTTTCTACATATGAAACGTGAACTTGAGAGTGTTTCGGGATGTCGAGATCTAGCCATCCTAAAATGGAATACGGAACTCACTTATTCCTAGAGACAACTTGGTATTGTGATATGGGTGATTTAATGATAGATCAGGTGTCCAACCGTGATTTCGATAGGGATATGCATTTTGTGTATAACTGTGTGTATTGCAGGATGATTAATCTCTGTAATAAATGATGAGTATAGGGTAGACATACCCGATTGGAGAGAACGGTAACACTTATTTGTGTTATAATGTAACCCGTTGGTGGGCTTTTTAATCTGTGTTTAGTTTTCCCAGCATAGTATAGTTATAAACTGATTGCTCATATTTGTATTATGATTCCATGAGAGAGGGCTTAGGAATCTATGCTAGCTGAGTGAGGTTATTATGATCATATGTGCGAGAGATATTATGTGGGTTGACAATTATGTTTAAATCCATGTGTTGATGTGCATATTAATTGGTGTACTATGCAAATCAAATTACCTCACACCAATGTATAAAGTACCTAGCTCATGGAGGGCATTGGTACGAGGTGTATTTAAAATACGGGCTGTGTGAAACACTGAGCATGAATTTGCCGGCGGTGTAGGAAATGTTTACTCGCGGCTAGGGAAGAGCCGTAGACGTCGTTTGGTGGGGGTATCTTTTTGAGAAAGGAAGGACATTTCATGGTAAATAACTGTGTTGACATTATTCTACATGATTTCTGAGTGTATAAACTGTTATTTGATAACATGTTTATTATATTGATAATATGCTTTATTATCCAGAGCTTACTGTTGTTTTGTCTTCACTGAGTTTGTAAAGCTCACACCCCTTACGTAACAGGAAACCCGGGGGACGAAGGACAGGAGGATCTTCAGCTGTAGTATAGGGTGGAAACACTTTAACTATCTACCCAATGTTGGGATTTTATGTTTAACTTAGTAGACATTGTACGTATGAACATGCAACGTAATAAACCTTTTATGGTGTTCGTTTGAAACACTGTAGGATGTAATAATGTCTACTATGTTTCTGATGTGCAATTCTGATGTTGATGGGATTGATTGATGATAAATGTTAGGTAGATCATGTGTGACATTTTCTATTTGGACTTTCCTAAGAGATCAAGTTATAGATTACATGTTGGTTAGTAGTGTATCCACATACTATGCGTCGAGGTGAAATCTGCCGACGTTTTGGGTCTTAAGCAGGCCCATGGTGGCCCCTCCATCTGCTTGGGATTTTTACCCGCTAGGTATGGTTGGGTCCGAAGCTGCCAATGTTAGATCCAAACTTAATCATAAGAGATGTTAAGTCCATAAGATGATTTTCACAAAGGCTCAGTATTATGATAGAAAAAAAAAATCTCACATCAGTGGGCCTAGAGGGCCAGGGCGTGACAATTGGAGGACTTATATAATTGATTCTATTTTATAGAGGATTAAATTGATATAATATATGAAAATTTTTATCACAAATTGATAATTGAATTTATGTAATCTTGATTTTTAAAATTGATGAGTATAAGTCGTTGACTTCTAATACTTTAGAATTAAGAGATTAGATGGTTTGATTGGAGTGAAACTTAATATAAGTCCTATTCATAGGGTCTTTTTTATATTATATCCAATTTTCTAAAATTTTTAATTAATTTTTCAATTATTTAGGACATTTTTTAGTGCAGAGAACTCCCAGACCCATACTTCTCACTGAGTATAAGGGCATTGGGTAAACATGATGCCTCAGGACCAACAGCACTGAGAGAAAGAGAGAGAGACTGGGCGTGTGAGAGGAGAGAAAAGTCCCACATCGCCAAGGGAGTTGGAAAAGTGGGGGCTTATAAGGGGGAGCACCTCCACCTAGCACAACATGTTTTGGACCTCAGAATGAGGCTTAGACCCAATGTAAAGCCATGCAGATATTTTATAATTTAGAGAAAATGGTGTGCATGACCCCATCTACTCTACCACAGTAGAATACAATTATCTCAATTCAAGTTATCAAAGTCATAGGATTTAAAAGAAAAAATGCTAAACTTACTTAGTTTAAGTTTTTATAATAAATTTAAAATATAAAATTTAATAACTTTTTACTTATCTAAATGTTATAATTAAAAGTTTACATCAATTCATTATAATCCAACACCCGCATGAACTTCCCCCTCTCCACAAATGTCCCTTCTATTTCAAGAGAAGACTTGACTAGCAGCAGTCTTATCAGGTGGGCGTGGGCCCATTTCAAGAGACTTGTATGCAATATAGCAATAGTTAATAAATTAAGCTTACTGCCATCCACACATCTCTCACTTGTGTGACCCTACCCACCTACCCCACTTAGTCTACCAATTTTGACTGGGTAACATTGAGTTGAGCCATCCATCACATGAAATTGAGTTTTAAATGTCCAAATAAAACTGATATTTTGGTCATCAAATCCAATTTTTAAGTTCCAATATTGTCTATTTTAGACTCGGTATTATTGTTTTTTCAAATAATAAATGAAAATAAAAGTCCCATTTTTTTCAAATAATATTGTTTATTTCCTTTTTACATCTAAATATTTTCCTTCACAAAAATAAAAATACAATTTCAGATATAAAGTCTCCCCAAGTGAAGAGACCTTAGAGTTTGAGATTCATTGATGCCAAGAGTCTGGCCTCTCTCTATAGAATGGAAATGCAGTACACAAGTTCCACTCAAGAGAAAGACAACTCAAACATCTTTCTACCATTTAATGTAATCCTTTTATATCCAAGTCTCCCTTAATGAAAAGATTTAGACTTCACCACAAGTCTTCTATGGTGAGCCTGCATTAGTCTTTTTGGAGAATTTTATGCACTATGGGTCACTCAATACTTAAAGTTGTGGTTGGATCTTTGACTTAAAGATGACTATTTTACTCAATTTACAATAATTTATAAATTCTACTTATTTGTTTTTAATAGATATCTCTCACTTTTGTGAGTGTGACCTAGCCCAATTAAACCTAACTGAGTCCATAAATTTTAGGTCGCACTCGACTCAGCATGCCCTATTATCAACAGTCTATCTCTCCTCTGCAAGTGTTTGACCCATTAATTGGGTTCATGTGATGTTAGATTCAAGTATTGAAGAAAGATTCTTGTTGTTTTAACTATAAATGTCCCTCAAATCCACTATGATCAATTACCTACAGAGATGTCTTAAGCCCAAGCTTTTGCTTTTTCCTTGTCTACAAAAATTTGATACATAGAAATAGTTTTGGTGTGAGAAAGAATGTCTTTTTTTTTCCTTTGAAGACTAAGGTATTTAGGTGTCTCACTTGACTAATCCTTAAGGCATGTGTAAATTTCCCTATCCGCATACTTCGGATATAAAACTATGAGGAAAGGGAGAAAAATGTCTTACACTAGTCTTTTTAAAAAGTAAAAACAAAAATATGTCTTCTATACCAAATATAGGAATTTGATATGAGAGAATTTTTTTATTTTATGTCAATATTAACTCTTTAATATATAAATTCATCTGAATTATTTGATTTAATATTTAAATATTCTTTGCTCTGTTTTCTTTACCATTTCTGATGATACTAAGAAGCATTTTCCTCCCATCATAATCACATATAAAAAATAAAGTCACATATATGTGGAATCAACTTTTTTATTTCTACCTAGAATTTCATCCCTCAGTATTTGTAATCTCCATTGCTTCATTTGTTTGTAACTTTGTTTTATAACGAGTTTACTCTTAAATTAATAAAAGTAAAAAAATACAAGGTAAAGAAAAGAAATGTAAGCTTTTACTATGAATTTTCTCCATTGATGGTGAAACTTATCATATTACCAATTATGTATATATTGAATTACACAATTTGGATTAGCCTCTTTTCTATTTTAAACGATGACAATGAGTTTGTTTAGACGATTTACATTTGTATTAAAAAAAATTAAAGAATGTATCGAAATTAACTTAAATAAATCATGTTAAATATAATTTTTACAGCTATAAAATCATAAACATGTGAGATTTGAATATTAACCAAATGAGCTCATAAATGGATGTCCCACCATAAAAGTTTCATTGAAAAGATAATTTTAATTCACGACTATAAAATACATGAGGAATAAAGTAATAATATAGTGGTTGCATGTAGAAATTCCTAGAAAATTTTGATAATTAAATTAGGATATTGATTTTGAATTTCGACAAAATCTTTGTCATGATGAAGGGACACTCTTGCTACTATTTTAATTAAAGGACAAAAATACTCTTAATGAAATTTGAATAGAAAATTATATATTAAAACGAAATTTTATTTAAATTAAAATATTAAGAAAAGAGGAAAATTATTCTTTATTGGAAGTTCGTGTAATATATTATTCCACTTAACAACCTTTAGAAAATTCTTCATGGATTGGTGATTTTGTATTTAAAATCTGAGTCCTGATTAAAAAGCATGGGTCATGTACTAACTCCAAAAATATTTTTTTTAAAAAAAAGGAAAACTGTTCTTTACTAAGCGTGAAGCCCGTGTAATATTTTATTCCACTAAGTTGTGTTTAGACCTAGAAACCACTATAAATAATCCAATTAGTTAATTTTTCATTCTTTTAATTCATTGCTCATTTCCACTCAATTCATCAGAAATATCCTTTGTCATTCTGCCATCATATCAAAAGAAAAAGTTCGCATGTTGGCTTCCCAAGTGGGTCTCACTTGGTGAGATCAATTGAACCCATGTGGGCCCCAGCTACACGTTGAGAGTTGAATTTAATGAACAGGTTGTTGCCACGAACTATATGTTGAGAGAATGATCGCCTACATTGGAGTCTATTTTGGAGTGGAATTCCCTGTTGGATGTACGTGTCAAAATTTATTATAAATAGACCATTCCATCTGCTTCCTCTCTCATTTGTACACAGTTTCACATCTGCTTCCTCTCATATTCTCTCATACCTCTCATTTAAATTAGATAAAAACAACCAGCTTATGCTAATCTAATTGAGTTAGGAAACTCTTGTGACTAGGTTGGAAAAAAGAACTTTTAACATTAAAATGAACACCCCCAATTTACGCCGCTAGGAGTCAGACTAGAAACCTCTCATTACCAGTTGAGATACCCAATGTTAGTTTTCTTCATTTACTTAAATTAAATAGATTAAAACCTCTTGGGTGTTGGGATATAGAGTGATTGATGATATGATTTATGGTAAATTCAATTAGAGAAAAAGAACTTATAAAGTTGAATTTATATAGATGGATGGATGCTGATAATAATAACAAAAATTATTAAATAGAATTATTTTTCATAATTATAAAATCAACTGTCTCTAATTTATTTTAATAAAATTACATTGTCATATACGTGACTCATATATATTTAAATTAGAGCTTTCGCCTCTCTAAGAAGCTTGAGAATGTTTGGTGGTAGAATGTTGCCTTTCCTTCATTGAATCGTTGGCCAGTCATTACAACTGATTGCATGCATGATTTTGAAGCTCTATTTTGAGTCTTGTTTTGATTGAATTAAGTGGAACTTTTAAACATGTACCAAGTCCACCTTTTTTTTTAAAAAAAGTTTGCTTTGCTTCCTTTTCACATGAAATATTTTTTTCAAAAGTATTATTTTTAAATCTCATTAAACATTTTTAGATAAAATAATTAAATTTGACTATGAAGTTACTGGAAACATACTTATGATGCAGCTTAGGTTTAAAATTAAAACATATTCAAAAAGCAATATTAGTCATAACTAATATTCTTTACAATACACCTTTAGCTTTTTTTTAAATGGCCATCTTTTAATGAAGAAAGAATATAATAATAGAATAAACTGTGTGCACTTTCTGAACAATGTACAACAATGTGTGCAAATTACAAACTATTCATAGTCAATATTTAAATAATTTTTTTATCATAAATGCTAGTCTTAAATAAATAAAGCATACTCCCTCTGTCCCAATTTAGTTGTCTGATATGCATTTTGAGACTGTCCCAATTTAGTTGTCTATATGCATTTTGGGACTGTCCCAAAATAGTTGTCTGATATACCATTTTGATTCTCTCTCTATCATATCTAATCTGATATACCTTTCGAAAGCACTTTTTTAACCAATTCAAAATTTTAAAATGGGACAACTAAAATGGAACTGATGGAGTATTATTTTATAATAATGATGGTGAAATATGTAATGATTCTGAAAGTACCTTAAAGCGGAAATTTATATACTATAGAGATAAATATTTTCATATCATCGTCCATCATATGTTTTTATGGTCGGTCGTCCACAATAATTCTTCATTATTTGTTTATATAATAAAATATGGAAAGAGATTTCTAGTAGTTTTATCATTTCTCTATTTTCTTATGACTTATTTGCTCATGCCTCTCTGCATAGGGATTCAAGATGAATAGACATTAACTAAGACTTGATTTTATAATTTAATCATTAGTTGTGACAATTATGTAAATGTGAATATGCAAGACTTGATTTTATTAGAATCAAATTTCCAATTCAAAATCAGTTTCATCCAATAAAACTATTAAATATCTTTTTACAATCAGCTACACTTGACTAGAAAAGTAAATTTTAGGTGAGGCTAACCAAATTTTACATTATGCTGGATTTCGTATTTACCATAGTTAAGTTGAAATTTTAGTCGAGGCTAACCAAATTTTGAGTCTGGAATATATATTAAGTTTGGTAAGGGAAGAAAACTTGGTTGAGCTTATTATTTAACCATAGTTAGCTAATGATCTTAGTATCTTACACTTGTTTGGTAAAAAAATTGCAGTTTTGTTTTATTATGTTTGTATTTGTCTATAATCACATTCTAAATTCTACCGTTCGGATAGTCTTTGGTGGATTTTTTCTTTTCACAAGTTATTTTTGGACATCTTCTACTTAGATTTATTAGGTGTTAATCAGTTTTCAAAGCTTTGATCTAACAATACTATAGGTTAATGTTTTCTCACCGATAGGCTTTTGTCAACTGTGCTTGAATCAATCTTTGCTGAAAATTTGTTTTTTCTTTCCTAATGATTTCTTCTTATATATTCGAAAAGTCATTGTTAAAAAATACAAGCCACTCCATGTATACTTAATCAGTGTATATGGATTAGGAGATTTATACATGTCAAATGTGAGGTGGGGATACCCATGTTATTTTAAAAAAATGTATAATATAAATAACTACAATTTAATAACTTTCGAATACATGATAATTCATGGAGTAAATTTTCAACAAGAGATGACAAGTTTGTCTAGTGATTTTTATAACTGTCTATTAACTTTTAGTGGGCCAATTCAATTAGATGGGCCCATTTTATGTGGAAATTTGCATCAATTCATGATTCTTCTGACATTTTTATATTACCTATATTCCTTAACTATTTATCATATTACTTACTATATATGATTTAGTGAATTTGTTTCATTTGAAGTTTTAATCATACCGCAAAAGGCTAAAATGAATATAACAACTTGGAGTTCAGCACTTGAAGCTTTTCTTTCAAGTTGAAATTTCATGGTTTGCGCTTCAATTCTATTAAATATTAATGACCTAAAAAAATAATTCTTGTTTTTTTTTTTTAATTTACGTATGGGAAACCGCGGGATACCCAGTATAAAACCCCCACGAGTGAGCCCACTACCCTAGGGCACACCAAGGTTACGCCATGGGGGCTCGAACACTCAACCTTCCACTTCCTGAGGCGGGAGGCAACCATTAGAAATTATGGCATTGAAAATTAGAACTAATTGATGATCTTGATATACAACTTGTAATAGATGGTTTTTAAAAGTAAAGACTTGACTCATGGCTTTGGAGGGTGTAGAATAGATTGAAATTAAAAAGGATAGCAATCAATTTCTCAAACAATTTTTTCTTTCCACTTGCAAGTGCATCCAAGACACGGGGTAATGTAGAACTATATTAGTGAGATATTTTAAGTGTTTTTTAAAGTATTTTTTATTTAAAAGATCAGAGGACTTATATAATTGAGTCTATTTTATAGAGGATTAAATTGATATAATATGTGTAAAATTCCACCATCAATTCATAATTCAATTTATGTAATCTTGATTTTTAAAATTTGATGAGTATAAGTCATTGACTTTTAGTCTTTTAGAATTAAGAGATTGGATGGTTTGATTGGGGTGAAACTTAATATAGGTCCTACTCATACAGTCTTTTTTATATAATATTCATTTTCTAAAATTTTTAATCATTTTTCAATTACTTAGGACATTTTTTAATGCGAAAAAACCCAAGACCCACACGTCACCCCGAGTATGAGGGCATTGGGTAAATTTGCTACCTCAGGCCCAACAACGTTGGGCGTGGATAGAAAGAGACAGAGCCTCGCGAGTGAGAAGAGAGAAAAGTCTCACATCATCCAGGGACTTGGACAAGTGGGGGCTTATAAGAGGAAGCATCCCTCCACGGCTCCACCTATTACAATGTGTTTTGGCTTGAGAATAAGGTTTGGGCCCAAGTAAAATCACTATGTTCTCTTGTGTTTGCTTTATCTTGTGTGATTTTGTGATTTACATATTTTTCTCTAACATTTGATCCACTCAACCCATTATCACATCTGCCAACAATAGATGAATGTTCTAATTTAATTTCTTTGCTAACAAAGTAATTATTTTTCATACACCACTTTGTGAGAGACATTTATAAGCTAAAACATCAAAATTGAAAATATTTTCAAACCTCAAAAATTATGAAAGCAAAGGCATCAAATTTTCTGAAGTATCTTTCAAGGATATTTGTGAAAAGTCATAAAAAAATGAATGAATTTTTAGGTTAGACTTAAAAATATATATAAATATTTTAAAATGTCAACAAAATCTAACTTATTGCATAAGAAAAGAATCTTAGTTCAATCTACCATAAATTTAGCTTTTTTTCAACAATTACATTTTAAAATAAGATCTCTTTTGATTTCCCAACTTGACCTTGAAAGAAAAGTAACAAAAATATTAAATATTAAATTTGCTAAATATAACACAAAACTAATTTTAATATAATTTGTTAAAATAAAAGTATGAGAGATCGTCATTCATAGATCTAGTTGATCCAATAGTGTCTGCGACCTTTCTACATCACAAATATAGTAATCTCAATCAATTGAAACCTGCTGCTTGAGATATGACCCAAGCTTGGGTAGGCTTCATTTTCATCTAACAATTCAATAGAAACTCATTATTAAAAGTTTAAAATATTTCATTATAAACCGATTTAAAAAGGATAATTTTTCAACGGAACCTGCATCTCCAATTACTTTCTTACCTTTGTTCAATTTGTACTATTTTGAAATTATTTATATTATACAGCGGATAAGAAGAGGAATAGAAATAAATGATATGAAATTATTGTGGAACTGAGGATTACAATCAATGTTACAAATATCGACGATATTTTTAAATTTATCACATTTTTATGAGCAAAATATTTCTACTGTGTTACTAACGTGTATTTATCGCCACGACGATAAAATCATCTTAAAAGGCGATAAATGGTAACATAACAATAAATTTTCGATAAATTCTTACTTAATTACTAATAAATTTCTTGTTAAGATTTTTCTTTTATTAATATTTTCATTTATTATATTTTTATTATTGATAAATGGTAATATCACAATAAATTTTCGATAAATTCTTACTAAATTATTAATAAATTTCCTATTAAATTTTTTATTTTATTAATATTTTCATTTCTTATTTTTTAAAATATTTTCTAATTAATTTTAATATAAAAATCTCAAAATTTTAAAAATATTTCAATATTATCAATCACCGATAATATTCTAAAAACACTATATGTGAACATATTTACGTACTCAAATAAAACAACACTCCTTCCAAAGTTCCAACTTTCCAACACAAGATCACGTTATAAGTCTTCCCCTCAATCAAGCAAAGGCTAATTAATAGTTGACCCTTGAAAAGGTGTTATCCTTATCTTGTTTGGTAATTGCAGTGGTAAAGTAAAAAGTTACCTTAAGGGTAAAAAATATTACTTGGTAATTTTAAGCAAGCGTAACCTCATATATTAACAATTTTATAAGAATTAATAATTTTTAATAAATTCATATAATATAAAAAATAAAAATAAAATTTTATGAAACATAATTATTGAATAGTATTCATCAATTAAAAAATATTTTAAAATATTTTTGCTCCATAGGTGTAAAGAGGGAGGGGTAAAGAGGGGCAAGGGTTTCTTGAAAACCCCCATGGTCCAAGGTGTTTTCAAAAAGGGAGGGGGAGGGGTAAAATTTTGAATTTTTACCCTCACCCCTCCATTACCAAACAAGGATGATGGGGGTAACCCCCCGTTGTCCCCATCCAATTGCAACCGAAGACTTACATTTTTTCCAGACAATCCCTCCGTTGGAAGTAAATGTAGCCCTAGCGGAGACTTGGTTATACCTTTGAAGAAAGTGACTTTTGTTGTTCACATGGTGTAACTTAACTGATAATCTCCCATCTTAGAAAGTGGAGGTGATAGGTTCGAGCCCCATGGCCTCATCTGGTGTGCTCTAAGTGCAATGGGTATCACCCGTGCGGTTTTTCTGAAATTCAGCCACACTGCAAGACTTCTGTTGTAACACCAAAGAAAAATTCAGCTACAACCCCATATCGCAAAAAAGTAAAGGAAGAAATAAAGCAAAATTAACCCAATTTGATTTTTTTGTCTTAAAGATTATTATGACAACAGAGAATTTCAACTAACTCATTAGTAAAATCTAAAGAATTTTATCCAATTAAATATGGAAAAACCAGAAATTCGATAAGGAAATCAAAATAGAATTACTCAAACAAAAAATTATATTGGCTCAAATCTCACCAAGGGATGGATTTATAATGGAATTTTCAAACACACAAAGACTTCAGAATTGGATTTCTTCAATAATTAAAAATGTATTTCAAGTTTGAATTTTAATATATTATTGAAATTCAAAATTTTCAAATAATATAAATAAGAACTCACCAACTGGATATGCAAATATGAACGCAAATTTAAAACCTTTCCATCATTTGGATGTGGGTGCCCTCTTATTTATAGTGCTTTGAATACAAAAATTGACAATACCTAGTTACAGAATTACCTATAATTTTGTCTGTGTATGTCAGAATTGCACAAATTCAAATTCCTTGTAAAAGACTCTAAATAAGTTTTTCAATCAATCCAACTCTATGAAAATCATTTGATATATCAAACATGCCTACAAAGTTATAATATATTTTCTACCAATCTCTAAGTGACATATGTCTTATCTAAAATTTAAAAATAAGTAAAAAAATAAGAAATTGACAAGGCTGTATAGTTAAAAATATAGTTATTTATCATTCAGAATTATTTAATTTGTATGAAGGTTGTTATAACTTTTGTTAAACTTCATTTTTCTCTAAATATTACAAACATTGGCTAATTATAAGATTTAAGTTTCTGCATGAATTTCATTAGTGAAAACAATAATTTATATAAAAAGAATAAATAGAAGCATAAACTTTAAATAAAAAATAGTTATTAAAATTATTATAAAACTGATTCTTAACATATAATTTCTTGTTGTGATTGACATTACTTCGGAAAAAAAATACTGTTGAAAGACACTCTCTAAATATGAATTTTATTTCCTTCGTCAAAAGCTACTTTACTAAGAGTAATTTGTCTAAAGGACTTAAGACTTAATGCAATTTCTACACCTAACGCGTATGTAAATGGAATATGAGAGTTGCTCTCTTGTTCTTCTTTTCCTACATTAAAAAGATCATAAGATGAACTGAAATGGAGAGAGAGGATATGTAGCTCTCTCTTTTTAATGATCGAAGGTATTCATACGTCTCACTGGATTAAATCTTGAGTGTATATGAAAATCTCTCAAATTCACACGCAGTGGGTAAAATTACGGAGAATGACTCCTTAAATTAAATGAATCGAATACAAAATTCATAATTCTTAATGCGAGCTCTTAGCTCGACAGCCCTGAATTGTAACTCTACTTTTTTATACACAAAAATACAACATATGACATGAAAACAAGACATGCAGACTTACTTTTTTTTATATACAATTAAAAATTAATTACAGTTAACAGATAGGGCTGAAATCAGGTCGGCTTTCTTAAAACGCAACTCGATCCGAGTCAATAAATCCTTCTACAATAACAACCTCCTTAACATACTTGACCAGATTATCTCGACTTGGATAACATCCCTCAACAAACTTATTCTCGTTACAAAAGTCATTAACAACTCTCATCATTTTCAACAAATGAGGATGTACCTCCTTCAATATAATTCATACTACTTATTTCAAAAAAAAAATAGAGAGGAGTCTTGGGTTTTAGAGAGTTACCTTCGATTTGAGATAGGAGGTTGAGAGAGTAGCTTCAGAGAGAGTTACCGGTAAACCAATGTATGATCTTCAGGGAGTAGCTTGAGAGTGGTGTGGTACGTTTTGGAAAGGGGGTTTGAGGGAGAAGGGTTTGAGTCGGAAGGGTTTGGAAAGCGGTTTGAGTGAGAAGAGTTTGGAAATGGAGTTTCAGTTCCAAGGGTTTCGAAAGGGGAAGATGAACAAAAATGTAAAGAGGGGAAAAAGGGTTGAGATTCAAACTTAAACTCACTTTCTCAGTTTATATCATCCGGACGATGCATAAGCATGGTCCGGACGATCTTAACTAAGATGAATGGAATTTTACAGTCGTTAGCTTGAGTTTAGATCCTCCGGAACATGATAGTGGATGGTCCTGACGACCTTATATATATACTTATTCTATAGTTCGGACGATAAAATTTACACATGAATAATGGTCCGAACGATCTTAATCGAGATGAATGGAATTTATAGTCATTGCTTGAGTTTAGATTGTTCGGACCATGCTAGTGGACGGTCCAGACGATCTTATATACATTTTATTCTTTAGTTCGGACGATAAAATTTACACATGAATAATGGTCCGGACGATCTTAACTAAGAGGATTAGAATTTTACAGTCGTAGCTTCAGTTTAGAACGTCCGAACCATGCTAGTGGATGGTCCGAATGATCTTATATATATTTATTCTTTAGTTCGGACAATAGAATTTACACATAAATAATGGTCCGGACGATTTTAACTGAGAGGAATGAAATTTTATAGTCGTAGCTCAATTCAGGTTGTCCGGACCATGCTAGTGTATGGTCCGGACGATCTTATATGTATTTATTCTTTAGTTCGGACGATATAATTTACGTATGAAGTATGCTCCGAACGATATTATAGTACGAATGAAGGAAAAATGTTCTTATCTCACGTCCGGACCACGCTGACAGGGAAGGGCAAAATAATAATTTCCTTCAAAATTTTGAAAACCCGTGTCTGCTGAAAGAAAAATCCCGTGTCTAAATGCCCACCCTATGTTATAATTATATTTTAAATTTTAAATTCTTAGCTAAATTCTAAACTAAGAATCTTAAACAAAATATCTAATTAATACTTTTATTTGTAATATTTATATTAATGTTATTCGAAAAAAGTGTCTTCTTTAATATTATTTATAATACTTATATTATATTATTACTTGATTGGCTTTTACCACAGTCGAACCCAGTCAAACCCAAAATGTCTCGAAACGATTCGTTAGACGGTATGAAAGGAAAGATCTGCTGCAATACTTCTCTTGCTAATGAAATCAGGTATGATTTATTTATAATGTTATTTCTGCCTAATGTTTGTAGCTTGTAAAACATCTATTGATTTAGATCTTGTGGAATGATGACAGTGGATTGAAATCATGTTTTGATTCGGGTATAATAAGATATAATTGTGAGAAATGAAATTAAAGGTTTCTCCGTGCCCAAATCTTTCAATCCATTTAGCCCCCTGCTGAATCAACCCTGTTACTTATCGTCTGTTCGCCAAGTACAGTTAAAGCTCGTCTAAGAGACGATCGATCCTGCTCCTGTTGGGTCAGAAAAAATAAAAGAAACATATAGATTTATGAAAATATCATGTTACCACTTTAATGCTTCTGTAAAACCTTTATTTATACCGCAAATTCTCGAGTTTTTTTGCACGATTTACAGCCACACATATATCATATAGCCATCATTGACGACCCATCCTACACTTAAGATTTATCTACAAAGACTCTTGGAAGATGAGGGTGAAGAAAACAGAGGGAGGTCGTAAAACAGAGACACGATGTAAAAAGATAATCCACAAAAAGAAAAGTGGTTGATCCACCCAACCCATTATCAGATCTGCCAACAATAGATGAATGTTCTAATTTAATTTCTTTGCTAACAAAGTAATGATTTGTCATACACCACTTTGTGAGAGACATTTATAAGCTAAAACATCAAAATTGAAAATATTTTCAACTTCAAAAATTATGAAAACAAAGGCACCAAATTTTCTGAAGTATAAGTCATATAAAATGAATGAATTTTTAGGTTAGATTTAAATATATATATATATATATATATATATATATATATATATATATATATATATTTAAATGTCAACAAAATTGAACTTATTGCTTAAGAAAATAATCTTAGTTCAATCTACCATAAATTTAGCTTTTTTTCAACAATTACATTTTAAAATAAGATCTCTTTTGATTCCCAACTTGACCTTGAAAGAAAAGTAACAAAATATTAAATATTAAATTTGCTAAATATGACACAATGCTACTTTTAATATAATTTGTTAAAATAAAACTACGACAGATCGTCTGTCATAGATGTAGCTGATCCAGTAGCATCTGCGACCTTTCTACATCACAAATATAGTAATCTCAATGAATTGAACCTGCTGCCTGAGATATGACTCAAGCTTGGGTAGGCTTCATTTTCGTATAACAATTCAATCGAAAGTCATTTTTAAAAGTTTAAAATATTTCATTACAAACGGATTTAAAAGGATATTTTTTTTCTCCAATTACTTTATTACCTTGTTCAATTTGAACTCTTTTTCAAACTGTTTATATTATACAGCAATAAAAAGAAGAGTAGAAATAAATGATCTGAAATTATGTGGAACCAAGGGTTACTGCCAATGTCATGACTATGGTGATATCTTCAAATTTACCATTTTTTTCAGCAAAATATCGATCATGTGTAATAATGAGTATTTATCTGTATGACAGTAAACTCTTGATAAAATCGCCTTAGAAACACGATCAATGGGTAAATTGTAATAAATTACTGATAAATTCCTTATTAAATATTTTATTTTTATTTTTTAAATATTATATTTTTGCAGAATTTTTCTATTAATTTTCTGAGAAAAATTCAAAAATTTAAAAATACTTCGATAATACCAATCACCCAAATAAATTAGCACTCCTTCAACTTTTCAACATGAGATCATGTTTAAAAGTCTTCCCCACAATCAAACAAAGGCTAATCATAGTTCACAGTTCCACTGATTGGAAGATGAAGAAAATTACAAAGAAATTCCTGCATGTCGTACAATCCAAATTCAAATCTGCAATAGAGACTTTCATCTTTTCAAAATTATCATTTTGTAGAAAGTGACTTTCTATGGATTAGATATTCTGATAAATCAAAGTCATTTTGAATAGATTTTTAAAGAAAAAATCAATCACACCATTCTAATACAGGACAAAATTTGTTGGGAGATACGAAATAGGTGAATTCCCATTTACCCCTGTCGGTGTACCGTTCATCAAGTATCGGTGTGCCGATATGCAAAAGATATACATACAGCGGCGTGTATCGGTATACCGTTACTTGAGTGAGCAGTACACCGGTAAAGGGTAAAATGAAAATTTCACTTTATCCAGTGTCTCCTACCCGCTTTTACCCGTGTTAGAATAGTTGGCCAAAAATCAATTTGTCCACAAATTACACATTCGTAAAAGCCGAATATAAATTTACTTATTGAATGGAGCAAGCATCGATACTGCTACAATAGTTTTTTAATAGAAAACTCTAATACTAAAGTAATTAGGGCACAATGCTTTCATAATTTCATTTAATATATTTACTAGAGAAACTCACTTTGTTAAATTAAATTAAAAATTAAAATAATTGTATGATACTACAATAGAAAACAATGAAAATTGGCTTGTGATGTATTATGCTGAGCACTTAGTATAGTATCCACTAAATAGAGCAGTGATAGGTGCACTACAAGCTTCATTTGTTTAATATGTGTCCTACAAAGGATTATCTAAATTAAATTAATAAAGTCCTGTTTTTAAAATTCATAGAGTTTAAAGATTAAAACATAGTTTAAACTGATCAAATTTTAGAGAGCTTAAAAAATGTGGTTTGATTGAATCAATGAAAGTAATTTTGATGGACCACATATTCAAATCAAATGACCGACTTTTCCTATGCACTCCTCACTAATCTATTAGATGGGCCTTACAAACTAGGTGCTCAGCGTAATGGGCCGCACACCAATTTACTAGTGATATTCTCTTTTCCTAATGAAATATAAGATAATAATAAAAGTATAATAAAAAAATGTATTGATTCAATCAAGGTGAATTTTGATGTCACATATCTAAAAAAGGCCTTTTCAACAATTTTCAACAGATAACTCATAAGGGTACGCTTGATGGTTAAGAACTCCAATAAGCTGTGGGACTTTTTTATCAAGTCTCATTCTCAACATATAATAGCTACTTCTCCTAATTTTATCTGATGTGTGGATAGGGAGGTTTGCACATGCCCCCAAAGACTTGGTAAGTGGCTTGGATACCTAGGACTTAAAAAAAAAACAAATTTAACATATCAATCATTGTGAAAAATACCGTTCTCGGGATTTAATGGCAATTGGTAATAACGGGATATTTTTAAATTTTTGAATTTTTACCATGAATTTAATGGGAAAATCTCGCAGAAATATAATATTTAAAATAAAAAAATAGAATAAATAAAAAAATTAATGAAATAAATATGGTATAGGGAATTTACCGGTAATTTATCGAGAATTTACCGGCAATTATCAGGATATTATAGCGTTATTAATGTTTATCACGTTTTTAACACGATTTTATCGGGAATTTACCGGAAATTTATGGTCGTAGCAATAAAAACGAGTTTTAACGCGGTAATGGTATTTTACCGATAAAAACACGGTAAATTTGAAAATACCGCCAATATTTGTGACAAGGATATCAATGACTACTCCATTTGTTAGGGATCATGCTTATTTGGATGATTGTAACTGTAGTTAGTATGATATTTGGAATGTAGTAGGATTTCTTTTTATTGAGAATGTAATCGGATTTATCCACCTTATGTTGGGTTTAGAATTAGAAATATAGTTATTTATCCTTAAAATTATTTAATTTGTTTTAAGGCTATTTGATCTGTATTTAACTTCATTTTTCTATTTCCTTTTCTAACTTAAAATATTATTTTCGTGATGTTATAACTTCATTGTGTAATTATTCTTTTAAAATTTTTAGGCAATTTATTTTTAAGCATGACAAGATTTTTGTTATTATGATATTATGTTAATATTATTGTTTAAAACAATATAAATCAGTTGAGCATAATAGTTGAATCTAATTAAATGAATTTAAAAATATCAATTAACAGTTTAATTTTTAGAATATTGGCATGGACGCTACTTCAAATTTAGAAAATCTTTACCTATCAATATCCTTTAAATTGAGAGTTTTGAACCCGAAATGCAGCTTCCTCCTATGCTTAGTTTAAATTATGAAATGATTAGAATTAAAAAGATTTATACTTGTAAAAGAATGCAAAAAATAAATTTGAATCAATTACTAAAATTAAAATTCTAAATTTTACAAATATTGAATTCCATTAGTGAAAACAACAATATGTATAAAAAAATCAAAAGGCATAAAGTTAAATAAAAAATTAATTATTCAAGTTATTACAAAACTGATTCTTAACACATATTATCTTGTTGAGATGACATTACTTATGGAAAAAATACTCCTCAAAACACTCTCTAAATATGAATTTTATTTCCTTAGTCAAAAGCTACTTTGATAAGAACAATTTGTCAATTAAAGCAATTTCTACACCTAACGCATGGGTGAAGGGGGAATGTGAAAGTTGTTTTCCTTGTTCAGGAAGAGATTGGAATGGCATTTGAAAATACCAAAATATAAATAAAATGGAGATAGAGAGAAGGGGATACTTAGCTCTCTTCTTAAATTTGATCAGAATAGGTAAAACTACGAGGAATCACCATTGAAATTGAACATAGATTGAATATAAAATCTATACTTCTTTAGAGAAGCTCTTAGT